>MEHQ01001907.1:0-23129 GCA_008828725.1 Saccharina japonica | reverse complement strand
GTACTATTATTTGCACTTTGCAAACTACAGTATGTTATATATCTGTCTTGGATTATCGAGTAGAAGTAACACGGCATGCCTCCTAGTGTGAAATTGTTATTCGTGAGATTGTGTAACCCTTTGAAGTTGCTACGACGACGGGGTACGCCTGCCTCATGCATACTCCCATTCCCCCGCACGCCTCGTACACAGTGAAACAAACCACACGAAGTATGCCATCATCCCAAGAGCTCAGGACCCTACGAGCGGATAGTATCCATGGGTGAGCATTACGTACGGTGGCTATGCCTCCCAACTTTTGACACCACCACTTGAGATAATGTATAAATAAAGACCATACTGTAGACTATGGCTTGCGCTGCTTAGGTTTGCGATATGTAACCTGCAGCCCGCTGCTTCCAATGGCTCCAATATAATAATATGTCACCATTGAGAGTCTGTGGGGAAAAGCTTGCCATGTTCGCGTTTTACCTTCAGGTGGATGCTTGGCGGTTGGCCGAGGGAGGGTTGAGTTTTCATTTTGTACTTTGGCGCCATGCTTGGTGTCTACAGTACACGTTCACCGCGTTCCCTGCCCGTTTCTCCTTCGTTGTAAATTTTCCTCGATACTAGCGGCTCATCCGAAGTTAGGTTCACCGGACGTCGCGCGGGAGATGAGGAGAGCAAACGAACCAACTCTGACAACCGCAGACACGGCCTTGTCTACGCCCCAAACGCGACCTGTGACGACTTCTGGCTGGCGTGGCCAGCGATGCAGGAGAGAGCGATCGCCCGAGGCACCGTGGTAGTGTTCGATTTGAACGATTCAGTTGGCAACCTCTTCCGCTCTCTCGCCCTTCTGATGCAGGTAAGAACCACAATATTGTTGGTGGGGCAGCTGCCAAAAAAAGGTATACCTGGTCCGTTTGCGGCCAAAAACAGGTACATACTTAAACTCAAGTAAAAAACGCACTCTACGTGCCCTGCCATTGGTCCAAAACTTGTTGTACTTTTTTTGCCTCTTTAAAGCCCAGGTACACCTGATTTTGTCTACTCTGCTTGACTTTCACCTTTTTTTGTCGTTTTTAAGCCCTTAATAGTTCCACTCTGTGCCCCCTATACAAATCCCGACGTACGCGGAGACCCCCTCCTCTCTTCACACCTCGCACCACACGCCACTCGAGCGACACATATCTGCCTGCACACCTCCGCCGAAATAATACGACATAGAAGGCTCCCCTTCGGGGTTGTGGTTGACTTGGAATACCAGGGGTGTCGCAAGCTGAGAAGGGACAATACAGCAGCAGGCGTTCGTTCCTCGTACTAGTAACAGCAGCTACTCGTATACGTAGCCACCGGGCGAGCACGAAGAACATGAAAAAACTCTACTTTGCGTTGCAAGGAACGGTAGGTTTGTGGGGTGCGTTTTAAACTTGATTTTAGTATGTACCTGTTTTTGGCCCCGAACGGATCAGGTGTACCTGTTTTTGGCCGCTGCCCTTTTTGGTGATGGCATCCGCTGAATGGATCAAAGCGGGAAACGTGAAAGATAAGCTTACTGCTGGGCATATCCGGTGTGTCATAAAATCTGATAGTTTTACTGCAGGCAGTCCTGCTGTCTGGAGTGCATCGAGTGAAACCTTCGCCACACTCATTCGGGTTTGTCAATACCTCAGCTGGAAATACACCTTTGACATTGCAGCCATACCTCAAACCACGTACTCATCCACCATCTGATCGGTGAGTGAACTTCGATTAGCGATAAAGGTTTACTTTGCGGGTGCACCCTTTTTGACCCCCTCCCCTGGCCGAAATCACGGATACATTTGAATGTCTCTTATAGACGTGGGGGGCCGGAAATGATCAGGCCAATATGTACACCCCGTTGTGCATCATACATCGCATATTGTTTTATCTCTGTCCCTCAATCGCATCAAACGCAGTTTGTGCGACTACTCGACCTCGGCCTGATTCTGAGAGGGAAAAATTTCCCAGGGTTTGGAGAAGCATTTGACCCTGGCGAAATAAAATGGGACATTGACGCTGGGCCATTTCTGAAGCAGATGGGTGACATCGAAGCAGGTGCGTTCACAACTAAAACCCACAACCCCCACGGCTTACTCGTCAGGCGTTTGACACATTTTCAAGTGGCGACAATCGCCAAACATCGAAAATCCGAATTTTTACTATCGTACGTAGGTTATATATAGATTGGTGCGTCGTAGCGCTCTCCTACAGGTGCTACAGTTGTAACCATTTTGTGTCGATCTTCGTGATTTTCGGCATGATAAGCCTTGCTTGTTGGATTCGTTGATCTAACCTTGTTGAGATGAACGTTATAATGCACGAGCATGAACTCGTCAAGACAATTAATTGGCCATTACTTTTTTTTGTACTTGAAGGTGCCCAGGCTACGGGTCTTCATCATCTGTACTTCAGAAACTACGCTATGGTTCTCTCCCACTCTCAACTGGAGCAGTTGGCCTTGGTGCTGCACGTCAACAGAGATGGCACCGAAAATCTGGCTGCCCACTTCGCCAGAGTCCTTCCTAAAACCATGAACAACCTAATGCGGACCGTTCTGGTCGACACGCTGGAGATGAATACGGCGTTGAGGAGACAACCTTGCGCTTGGAACATGCTGTTGAACCGCAGGTGCGCATCACATGTCCTACCAAATCCACCTTGTCAAACTCGCTGCTTTTGGCTTTTTGTTTCATATCAAATCGAACGAGAGTGCGGCTCCCATACAAGAGTGTCGTTCCACTCCTGAACTCCAACCGAATAGGCCGTGCCTAAGAGAGACCTGACAACTTATTAACTTGTCTTCGGCAACAAAAGGAGTTCCCTGCGTCTACTTCAACCGGGGGCTCACCTGCTAGTGGGGCTATCCTTGTTCCTGGAGGTTGTGTTTACCGGAACTTAAAACCTCTATTATCTGTTTTCGGCGCAGACGATATTCGATATATCGGTCAATCCGGCGTGTGAGTTAATTTAGTGTTAGATAAGCACCATAACGGTAAACTATTGGTCAGCACCAAAAGCCCTGATCTACTAGACGGCGCTTAGTATTAGAAAAGCCCTGATCTACTAGACGGCGCTTAGTATTAGCTCAGTGATCACGATTTTTATCTAACTAAAAGCTCAATTCGGGGTTCGAAATGCCTGTCGTCCTTCTTGGCCTTTTCTAAAGGAAGATCATATATGTCAGACAGACCAGTATGGCTCGAATGTTCTAAAAGGCAAAAAGAGGCCCACCATACCCGTATATACAAGCCTCAGCCATCGGCACCCGCAGGAGAATCATGGTAACGTGGCCACTCGGATTAGAGGGATTGCGATCCATGGGTTGCATATATATTAGATCAGTGATCAATATCAAGTCGACCCGGATTGTGATTTCGTTCGACAAGAACCACAACCACTGAGCTAGTAGTCAGCTGACTAATTGCTCAGTGGTTGTGGTGCTTATCGAACAAATGCGATATTCGGGGTCCATGTCCTTCAGTCGTCCTTCTCTGCTTTTCTAAAGAATGTGCGCATGTATCTGGTGTAGACCTGAGACATTCTGAACGGCAGGAAGAAGCCTATAAAGCACTTATACACACGGGTCCACCATCGGCAATCGTGGAGAATCATCCTAACACGGCAGCGCTAATTATAGGGTTTGCAACCCTTGGGTTACACCTGAGGTCCAGTGCTTAACGGTAAGTCGACCCCGGATTGGGCTCGTGTTAGATATGCACCATAACCACTGACTTGTACCTCAGTGACTGGTACCTCAGATGCAATCCAGGTTGCAGCCCCTTAAAATGAGCGCTACCGGGATACGATGATTCTCCGGCCCGTGGCGATGGCGGAGGCTTGTATATACAGGTATTATGGGTATCTTATTGACTTTTAGATTGTTCAAGCCAAACCGGTATGTCAGATATATGCTGGATACAAGGTTTCCCATCCGGACGATGAAGAGGGAGGTGGCGCAAAAAGAACGAAAACGAAGCAGTACAGCCATATATATAATATAAAAAAGTAGGATTGTGATTTTTTTGCCCGGCGGCGCGTTTTCGCGCTCGGCCTTCGCGGCCGAGCTCGCCGCCGCTCGGGTCGGCGGCCGGGGGATCGACCGGGGAGCGCGCCCCCCGGGCCTCGCCCTCGCCCGGGGCCCGTGGCCCGCGCGGGGCGCTCCCGAAGCCGAAAAAATAGAGTCGGTTTCACGGGGTACCCCGTCCCACTCGGCCGAGCCGAGCAGGTCAACGTGAAACCCGGTTTCGGCGGCAGATTTGAAAGGTGATTTTGCGCGGCGGGTCAAACGACGCAAAAGAAGGACACCGAGTGCATCATCGATGCGGATCGAGAATCTGACGATTGCCAGCACAGTAGCGTAGGCCCTAGCCTTTCAGGCACGCCTCAGGTGCTTTCAGGCATGCGGAGATAGGCACGCCGCAGGCGAAAATTTTTGAGATAGGCAAAAAGATAGGCATATGCCTGACGTGCCTGAATGTGCCTGAAACGTGCCTATCTATTTCAGGCATTTGCCTGAAGCAATGCCTGAGACGTGCCTGAAACCTTTTCGGCGCCCCAAGACAAAACCTATACTAATTTCAAGTAGTTTTGTGTAAATGGGCAAAATGCCTGAACGAATGCCTGAAACTTGTTCAGCGCCCGAACGCAAATCCTGCACTAATTTCAAGTAGTTTGGTTTCAAGAGGTAAAATGCCGAAACGAAAATGCCGGCCATGCCCCACCCCGCACCCCGCACTGTCCAACGCGCTGAATGCTCGCTACCTAATAAGAAACAGGCTGATAAGAAATCCAGGCTGAGATTTAGAGGGAAATAAGAAGCTCGGGAGTCGTTAACTTGAAATTAGTGTAGAAATCACCCTCTCTCAAATAAGAAATCAATCTTGGACCATATTTCCTGTTTCTTATCAGGTGTTCTGTACTGTACTACTATTACAGTACAATACACCTCATAAGAAACAGGTTAATAAGAAATACAGCCTGAGATTTACAGTAAAATAAGAAATTCGGGAGTCTTTATACTGAAATTAGTGTAGAAAGCACCCTCGCTACAATAAGAAATCCAGCCTGGGCTAGATTCCCTGTTTCTTATTAGGTGTCCTGTACTATACGAGTATAATACGTACCATGTGCCCACAAAGTGGCGCTGCCTGAGCGATTCAGTCTACGAGCATATAATATGCAGGAACTCTTTGCTGCATGTGGAACCCTTTGCTGCTGCTGCGGGCAAGCTGCTCGGACAGCCACTCAAGTCTATCGCTGCCGAACCTTGTGTGGGATCACCAGGTGCTGGTCGGTTCGGGTTTGCTTGTTGCATTCATTGGTATCGTAATGTCCCCTTTATCAGAGCTATGGGCTGTGCGCTGTGGGTGTGGGCTACGCCTAACACAATATCCCCTTTCCCCTGATTTTGGGAGTTCCAGACTAACGGCGTTATTTTGTTGTGCCTCAAAATGCCTGTAAGCGTGCCTGACGCGTGCCTGGCAAAATATAGGCAAGATAGGCACGAAAACAGTAGTTCAGGCACGCCTGTTTCAGAAACAGTAGTTCAGGCATTTTTTCAGGCATGCCTCGGAAAAGGGCTAGGCTACAGCGCACACGACAAAGCATCTCTGACGTTGTGCAGTCGTATGGTTATGACGGGGGGCCACGAGCATGCTGCTGCATCAGGTGTGCCTACTACGAAATGAGCGTTCTCACCGCACCGAGGTTTTTTCCGTACCAATTTGTCCGAAAATACATGAAACGTTTCGTATTTATTTTCAGATCCAAACGTTCGTAATATTTGCGAGCATTTTGGCAAGTGTACAGTAGTACGTCGCAGGTACCAGGTATACCTGGTCCGTATCATGCGTCCTCTGCAGCAGATACAACCACAGCAGCAGCAGTGCCATGCTCGTAGTGGTGTTATGCCACCGAGTGGTGCTGCTTCTTGCTCTCGCTCTGCTGTATTGCGGCAGTATGGTCTGTTAGGTGGGGCATCGTGGTGCTGCTGAACATAATGATCGGGCTTGAACAGAAAGAACGAGCTCACCTCATGGAGTCTGTTATAATTTGTCCGGAAATGTAAGCACCGTTTGGTGTATGTGTCAATACCCAGACGGTCGTAGCATTGCCAACCAGGTTGGTATGTACACATGAGACGTATCAACGTATATACCAGGAAAAAGGTATGTACTGCAGTACGTCCTCGATAAGTACGATATATCATACGTACCAGGCATGAAACAACAGCTAGCAGCCGCAATATGATACTCAAAGTGGGTACTACTACTGCAGAGTGCTGCTGCTTCATTCCGCTGCTTGCGGCCTGTGAGTACCCTTACTCCTGTTGTTGTGCGATCGATCGAAAGTTTTATCCCCACTTACGTACTGCTGTACTGCTGCAGCACATGGTGTGTGGGTGAGTTGGTGGGTGGGTGGGTGGGTGGGTGTTTGGGTGGGTGGGTTCGTACGTGGTTGAGTGCTGCCGTGTCTGCTCTGTCCCTGGTTTGTTTTCTACGTATTACCTTTGCCCGCCAGTTCAATACAGCAGCACTATGCTCCTCACCTACAGTACGTACTACTGTATTGCTGTACTGTTAGAGCACGTGATGTGTGTGTGGGTTGTTGGGTGGGTGGGTGGGTGGGTGGATGCTCTGGTGGGTGGGTTGGCACGCGGTTGAGTCCTGTCATGTCTGTGGATGGGGACTACTGCTGTGCTGCCCCCACTTTTTTCCCCTACTTTTGTTAGGCCGCTATGATACAAGGGCTACGCATAGATGCCGGCGACCGGATAGGATATTTTTCATAGTGGAACAACCTCTTGCACCTATAGTACGTACCCATCCGCCCCATCATACGTACTGCTATTTGTTTTCGTCCGCTATATACCGGCCCCGCTCTGGCATACCACACTGATGGATTTTTATATGATGTACGAACACACCACAAGAACCTTGTGTTTGTTTCGCTTGGACGGCGGGAAATGTACGCTTTACCACGACGAGTAGTAGTATTCAAGTAGCCTCAGCTGCTACTCGTAGCTGTACCGCTTTGCTGTGCGCTGAATGAAGCAGAAATGTGCTGCTACTACTGCTGAACGTTAACTGCCGTTTCGCAGCAGTAGTTGGTGGTGCTGCTACTTGCTGTAGGTACGTAGATACTACACTTAGTAGCTCCGCTTGTGTTGCTGCTACTTGCTACACTGCCCGCTGCTACTGCTTTGTACTGCTTGCTGTACTCCTTGCTGCTACTGTATACTAGGTACTGTATTTGCTGGACGAAATGCGATTGTATTTTTTCTGCCGTTTGCTGTTCGTATACGAGAACGACATACTGCTCGCTGTGGTACACACCGCCATATCTACCGAACAAAATATGTCACGAAAAACAACTTGACAGTTTCGCCGATCGTGATATTGTTTCACAACTATGAGAATGATAAGTTTCCGCGAACTCAAGAAAATTTGACATCGCGGTTCGTGATAAAAATAAAATGTTTTTGTATGTGGTATAATGTGGAGGATAGGGTACGTAGACACCGTCAACCTCTCATCACAAATGCCAACCATGAAGATGCGTTAACCAACGTCCGGTCTACGAGACCTGCCATCATGGATGGTCTTCACATGGTTGACGTTCGGGAAGACAAACCCAGAACGCTACGTACCAGGGAGTGAAGGGTCTTCTACGAGAACGACCCCCACTCCCACACTCTAACCTCTAACCTATGAGATCTCTCCTTGCGAGATGCGAGGGAGGTTTTGTGGAGGCACCTCCTTGCCACATATAAGAAAGAAAAGTGCGCGTCAAGGCCTCGGCCAACCCTGCTCAAGACCCCGACACGGCCGACATCATCTGAGGAGGCGACCTCCATAATGGCGCCGACGAGTCTCTGAACTCTACAAACCAAATTTAAATCATAATATCCAGAAGACGACAAACAATGTCAAACGAACAACAGCGCGAACGGGAGGAATTAGCAAGCCCCCCGCTCAAGCCGTTCTCCCCGTCTTCTCATCATAAGGGCACACCGCTGGCCCACAGACACCAACCCCAACCCCGCAACATAAGAAATCTCAACGAGATTATGTTGAAAAGCCGAGGTCATCTCCCAAGCGGTCCGGTCTCGCGAACTTACCCCGCGCGATGTCTAGGCAACTGCACGCCAAATATAGACATCCATCCAACCCTTGCTCCATTACAAGGTGACACCGACATGTTCCCCATAACGAGGTAACACCAGTCCGAGCAAGTAGAAAACGGATATCCGAAATGTGTCCATAACAAGGCAACACCAGTCCGAGCATATACATAACGGAAACATTCGCCCGTGTCGTAAAAACATGCAGCCGTCACAAGGAACGCCGTCTTAGTGTGGCCACACGACAGATAGCGCTGAGTCAAAAACAAATGGGACAACCACTCGAACTCCGACATTTTGCTGCCGGCATGCAAACAAACTGTACGGAATCCTAACACTTACCAGCCGTGTTTACTCAACACGTAGTGTGCTGTCCCTGACAGTCGGAGGGGGGTTCTGGAAGATACAGAATGTTGCAGTGAAAGAGATGACTACACGACGTTCCCCTGTCAAGACTCCACCTACCGAGCGTACCCCTCTTGAAATGATCGCCCCAAAGTCACATACATCCATAGCAAAGATGGACTTGAGGCGCATGAAGGAGGGGGCGATGTGGAGGATAGGGTACGTAGGCACCGTCAACCTCTGATCACAAATGCCAACCATGAAGATACGTTAACCAACGTCCGGTCTACGAGACCTGCCATCATGGATGGTCTTCATATGGTTGACGTTCGGGAATACAAACCCAGAGCGCTACCAGGGAGTGAAGGGTCCTCTACGAGAACGACCCCCACTCCCACACTCTAACCTATGAGATCTCTCCTTGCGAGATGCGAGGGAGGTTTTGTGGAGGCACCTCCTTGCCACATATAAGAAAGAAAAGTGCGCGTCAAGGCCTCGGCCAACCCTGCTCAAGACCCCGACACGGCCGACATCATCTAAGGAGGCGACCTCCATAATAACGCCTATCTAATTAAAAATTTAAGGGCATTAGCCAAAAATAGGTACACCTACGCACTTTGAGCCATGTATAGGTACACTTAATATTGCACACCGGAAAAGGCTTACTGGGCCGCCTGATATTGGGCCTGCACTCCATTGTACCTATAAATGGCTCAAAGTGCGCAGGTACACCTATTCTCGGCTAGTCAGTTTGCGTATCACCTATTTCTGGCTTCCACTGTACCTATAAATGGCTCAAACGGTCACTTTTTTTTAACTGAAATATAGAGAGACGGCCACACCAGATGCCGGGACTGTCAACCAGCCTACCGTACCTGTCAACCAGCCGACCGAACCTGTCAACACAAACGCCTGATAATACTGCCAAACAGTACGAACGCAGGTGACGCCGGAGACAACACAGGTCACCTAACTAACTGGATGCCCGCGGCTTTTTTGGATTTAATACCAATCCGCATGTACGAAGTTCTTATATTTCTTCGTGAAGCTCCGCTTGTCTCGTGTTCTTATTGTGCCCTACAGTAGTTCTTAACCGAGGTACTATACGTACTCGTACAGGTAAAGTAGCGGACGTATGCTTGTGTACTGCCAGTATAATACTACAAGAGTGAATGTAGTAGTGGTGAATCGCTTACTACCGCCGCCACGCCTCATAATGCAGCAGCTAACTCATCGTGTACCCATACCACAATCTTTCGGGCAGTGGTGGCGTGGGCATCGGGGCCACGCCAGACGTGCTCATATCACAGATGATGCCGAAATTTAAAGTGGCATCACGTTATGCTCGACTGGTGGTACGCCATTTTGTTAGTTGTGGGTAGGGATACTACGAACTGGGCTGTGGAACATACAGCCGTGTAGGCACAATGCGAATAGTGTCACCATGACAAAGCTCGCAGGGCTTTCAACGCCCGGCCGACCCTCGCTACGAGTTGTTTGGCTCGCTGTATCCGCGGCGGAGACAGATCGCCCACACGAAGCCGACTCCTCTCGCCATTCAACAAGCAGGAAGCCGCAATTATCCCGGGCACATATCTAACTCGCAATCGTCATACCGGTACATTATCTTCCTCATATAAAATCCGTCGTACAGGGCACGTATCATATGTATGCATTGATCGTGATACGATTTCTCGCTTGTACGTAATGCGTGGTAACTCAGTAGTGTCAGTGGTTGTACTGGTACGACTGGCTGTCATCTCGAGACAGTTTGGGTGGTGTGACGGCGGCTGTACCGGTAGGGGTTCCACTGCTCTTTCGATCCAGATCAATGTCGAGTGTGCGTGCGTGTTCTTGGCATTATCCGTTATTTTTTCCCATCGACGTACGATGTCGCGTCTGGGACGGCATTCACATACATGCATGATACGGTGGCTTTCGATTCGTGCTTCAAAGCCCCACATGTTTCCTCTCTTTTTTTCTGCTTTTTTAACTCAAACCTTGTATCCAGCATATATCTGACATACCGGTTTGGCTTGAACAATCTAAAAGTCAATAAGATACCCATAATACCTGTATATACAAGCCTCCGCCATCGCCACGGGCCGGAGAATCATCGTATCCCGGTAGCGCTCATTTTAAGGGGCTGCAACCTGGATTGCATCTGAGGTACCAGTCACTGAGGTACAAGTCAGTGGTTATGGTGCATATCCAACACGAGCCCAATCCGGGGTCGTCTTACCGTTAAGCACTGGACCTCAGGTGTAACCCAAGGGTTGCAAACCCTATAATTAGCGCTGCCGTGTTAGAATGATTCTCCAGCGATTGCCGATGGTGGACCCGTGTGTATAAGTGCTTTATAGGCTTCTTCCTGCCGTTCAGAATGTCTCAGGTCTACACCAGATACATGCGCACATTCTTTAGAAAAGCAGAGAAGGACGACTGAAGGACATGGACCCCGAATATCGCATTTGTTCGATAAGCACCACAACCACTGAGCAATTAGTCAGCTGACTACTAGCTCAGTGGTTGTGGTTCTTGTCGAACGAAATCACAATCCGGGTCGACTTGATATTGATCACTGATCTAATATATATGCAACCCATGGATTGCAATCCCTCTATTCCGAGTGGCCACGTTACCATGATTCTCCTGCGGGTGCCGATGGCTGAGGCTTGTATATACGGGTATGGTGGGCCTCTTTTTGCCTTTTAGAACATTCGAGCCATACTGGTCTGTCTGACATATATGATCTTCCTTTAGAAAAGGCCAAGAAGGACGACAGGCATTTCGAACCCCGAATTGAGCTTTTAGTTAGATAAAAATCGTGATCACTGAGCTAATACTAAGCGCCGTCTAGTAGATCAGGGCTTTTCTAATACTAAGCGCCGTCTAGTAGATCAGGGCTTTTGGTGCTGACCAATAGTTTACCGTTATGGTGCTTATCTAATACTAAATTAACTCACACGCCGGATTGACCGATATATCGAATATCGTCTGCGCCGAAAACAGATAATAGAGGTTTTAAGTTCCGGTAAACACAACCTCCAGGAACAAGGATAGCCCCACTAGCAGGTGAGCCCCCGGTTGAAGTAGACGCAGGGAACTCCTTTTGTTGCCGAAGACAAGTTAATAAGTTGTCAGGTCTCTCTTAGGCACGGCCTATTCGGTTGGAGTTCAGGAGTGGAACGACACTCTTGTATGGGAGCCGCACTCTCGTTCGATTTGATATGAAACAAAAAGCGAAAAGCAGCGAGTTTGACAAGGTGGATTTGGTAGGACATGTGATGCGCACCTGCGGTTCAACAGCATGTTCCAAGCGCAAGGTTGTCTCCTCAACGCCGTATTCATCTCCAGCGTGTCGACCAGAACGGTCCGCATTAGGTTGTTCATGGTTTTAGGAAGGACTCTGGCGAAGTGGGCAGCCAGATTTTCGGTGCCATCTCTGTTGACGTGCAGCACCAAGGCCAACTGCTCCAGTTGAGAGTGGGATAGAACCATAGCGTAGTTTCTGAAGTACAGATGATGAAGACCCGTAGCCTGGGCACCTTCAAGTACAAAAAAAAGTAATGGCCAATTAATTGTCTTGACGAGTTCAGCTCGTGCATTATAACGTGCATCTCAACAAGGCTAGATCAACGAATCCAACAAGCAAGGCTTATCATGCCGAAAATCACGAAGATCGACACAAAATGGTTACAACTGTAGCACCTGTAGGAGAGCGCTACGACGCACCAATCTATATATAACCTACGTACGATAGTAAAAATTCGGATTTTCGATGTTTGGCGATTGTCGCCACTTGAAAATGTGTCAAACGCCTGACGAGTAAGCCGTGGGGGTTGTGGGTTTTAGTTGTGAACGCACCTGCTTCGATGTCACCCATCTGCTTCAGAAATGGCCCAGCGTCAATGTCCCATTTTATTTCGCCAGGGTCAAATGCTTCTCCAAACCCTGGGAAATTTTTCCCTCTCAGAATCAGGCCGAGGTCGAGTAGTCGCACAAACTGCGTTTGATGCGATTGAGGGACAGAGATAAAACAATATGCGATGTATGATGCACAACGGGGTGTACATATTGGCCTGATCATTTCCGGCCCCCCACGTCTATAAGAGACATTCAAATGTATCCGTGATTTCGGCCAGGGGAGGGGGTCAAAAAGGGTGCACCCACAAAGTAAACCTTTATCGCTAATCGAAGTTCACTCACCGATCAGATGGTGGATGAGCACGTGGTTTGAGGTATGGCTGCAATGTCAAAGGTGTATTTCCAGCTGAGGTATTGACAAACCCGAATGAGTGTGGCGAAGGTTTCACTCGATGCACTCCAGACAGCAGGACTGCCTGCAGTAAAACTATCAGATTTTATGACACACCGGATATGCCCAGCAGTAAGCTTATCTTTCACGTTTCCCGCTTTGATCCATTCAGCGGATGCCATCACCAAAAAGGGCAGCGGCCAAAAACAGGTACACCTGATCCGTTCGGGGCCAAAAACAGGTACATACTAAAATCAAGTTTAAAACGCACCCCACAAACCTGCCGTTCCTTGCACCGCAAAGTAGAGTTTTTTCATGTTCTTCGTGCTCGCCCGGTGGCTACGTATACGAGTAGCTGCTGTTACTAGTACGAGGAACGAACGCCTGCTGCTGTATTGTCCCTTCTCAGCTTGCGACACCCCTGGTATTCCAAGTCAACCACAACCCCGAAGGGGAGCCTTCTATGTCGTATTATTTCGGCGGAGGTGTGCAGGCAGATATGTGTCGCTCGAGTGGCGTGTGGTGCGAGGTGCGAAGGGAGGAGGGGGTCTCCGCGTACGTCGGGATTTGTATAGGGGGCACAGAGTGGAACTATTAAGGGCTTAAAAACGACAAAAAAAGGTGAAAGTCAAGCAGAGTAGACAAAATCAGGTGTACCTGGGCTTTAAAGAGGCAAAAAAAGTACAACAAGTTTTGGACCAATGGCAGGGCACGTAGAGTGCGTTTTTTACTTGAGTTTAAGTATGTACCTGTTTTTGGCCGCAAACGGACCAGGTATACCTTTTTTTGGCAGCTGCCCCACCAACAATATTGTGGTTCTTACCTGCATCAGAAGGGCGAGAGAGCGGAAGAGGTTGCCAACTGAATCGTTCAAATCGAACACTACCACGGTGCCTCGGGCGATCGCTCTCTCCTGCATCGCTGGCCACGCCAGCCAGAAGTCGTCACAGGTCGCGTTTGGGGCGTAGACAAGGCCGTGTCTGCGGTTGTCAGAGTTGGTTCGTTTGCTCTCCTCATCTCCCGCGCGACGTCCGGTGAACTTAACTTCGGATGAGCCGCTAGTATCGAGGAACATTTACAACGAAGGAGAAACGGGCAGGGAACGCGGTGAACGTGTACTGTAGATACCAAGCATGGCGCCAAAGTACAAAATGAAAACTCAACCCTCCCTCGGCCAACCGCCAAGCATCCACCTGAAGGTAAAACGCGAACATGGCAAGCTTTTCCCCACAGACTCTCAATGGTGACATATTATTATATTGGAGCCATTGGAAGCAGCGGGCTGCAGGTTACATATCGCAAACCTAAGCAGCGCAAGCCATAGTCTACAGTATGGTCTTTATTTATACATTATCTCAAGTGGTGGTGTCAAAAGTTGGGAGGCATAGCCACCGTACGTAATGCTCACCCATGGATACTATCCGCTCGTAGGGTCCTGAGCTCTTGGGATGATGGCATACTTCGTGTGGTTTGTTTCACTGTGTACGAGGCGTGCGGGGGAATGGGAGTATGCATGAGGCAGGCGTACCCCGTCGTCGTAGCAACTTCAAAGGGTTACACAATCTCACGAATAACAATTTCACACTAGGAGGCATGCCGTGTTACTTCTACTCGATAATCCAAGACAGATATATAACATACTGTAGTTTGCAAAGTGCAAATAATAGTACGGCATGGTATTAATTGTTTTGTTAGGAGGTGCTACACTTGGATGTGGTACTCACTCTACGCAAGTGGAAAGCACAAACCGTGACAGTGTGCTACGACAGCGGTAGAACTGATTGGCCAACTTGTTTTCTGTCCAACGGGGATCCTAAACTGACGAATTAACTACTCCCACTCTGTTTTAAAGATCATTTTTCGTAATGCGCCGAACACCGCATGACTCGTCGGGCTGACCTTTCATCTATTCTAAAACGTCAGTGTTTGGATGAGATAGCGAGCTCCTCAAGTGAGACTTCATGTAAATCTCGGTGCCCCCCTACCGTAGCATGCATCCCATTAATAATACAATCTCCACCTGAACTTGGTTGTCGCCCTGCCCACAACTCGTTAGACGTTGCGACTGTTTCGCTCATGTTCTCGTAATTTGTTCTTGGAGGGGTACCTGTGACTTTGCCGGGGCCCGGAGCGGGGCTTCTGTGAGCGTAGTCTGCACCAGGGAGGAGGGCGGGGGGGAGGAATAATCAGTATGCGCCAAGTTTCCACGCACTAGTTAAGCGTGTGTCAATACGTAGCAAGGCGATACTAATAGCGTGTATCGAGATAGAAACGTCAGAACAAGGGTCACTCAGACAACATACAAACCCCTCCGTCCACACTCACAGTTCGTACAGTCGACCCATTCACCAACACCGATGTCCTCGGCTGGGCTTGAAACGAGTTGGCGTCGACCTTCATATACCCACCACGTTACAGCTCCTGGTTCTACCTTCAAGTCACGGACAAACATTCCCCGATTTTAGGAGAAAAAAGAGCAGCGTATTGATTTGTAGCGCTATAAAAACATTATGCGTTGCATGAAAATCAGCCGAATAGGCCAGAATGGCGAGCCGTGGAAGCTCGTGCAGAGTGTGTGCGTCACTAAACCTACAGTTAGATATGCCTGCTTCCTAGACAAATGAAAGACGTACGAGAATGTCTGTAAGGTATATACACATGCCAACACTAGATATAAACGGGTTGTCATCTGAGAAAGACCTGTTATTTTCACGAAAAATCATATTACGTTTTTTTTGTAATAGTAGAATTAGAATCACAAAAAGACTGAACACCCCAGAATGAACATACGTATAAACAACCAAAGGCACCTTGCCCCACCGATCGAGTAGACGAAAGAGATGGCCTGTTCGGTAACACAAGCACGTACTGCTCGCCTCAATCCAATGCTGGCGTATTTTTACTCCTTGTAGCGGCACACTGTCCACCGATCTGCCAACAAGGCGTGTCTAACCGAAATGCACTAAAACACTGCAAGTCGGCTGTCCAGCTGCGTACAGGAGGAAACGTGATAGGGCCAGAGGCGGGCTGAAACCGCCCCCAAATAAGGGCTGCGGACCATCGCAACACGTACAGCAACACCGTAGCGTTATTGTTTTCTGTTTTAACGCTTGCAGCGTGCTGTGTGAGCGCTCATCTTCGCTCGTTACAAGAGTAGACACACGCGCTGCTGCTGTAACATTCGAGTTGTACTGAACATACTCACCGACGCGACATTTTTAGATCCGTTTCAGACTGTAACAAGCCAACAGGGGCGCACACACCGCGCACTGCAAGCGTTCAAATAAAACAAGTCAACGATACGATAATGATGTACGTCCTGCGATGGCACGAGGCCTTTTTTTAGGGGCGGTTTCAACCTTCTCTTGGCCCTACTATTTGTTTCTGGTGCACGCAACCAGACAACCGACTTGCACCGTTATTTGCGAGTTTAAGAAACACGCCTTGCGGGCAGATCGGAGAAAATTGCGAGGCCTCAAGGGGTCAAACGACGATGAAATTGAATTGAGAGGAGCAGCCCATCTTTGTGCTACCGCAAACGTCTTCTCTTTCGTCTACTCGAGCAGTTGGGCAAAATGCCTTTGGTTGTATATACGTATCTTCATTCTGGGCTGTTCAGTATTTTTGTGATTCTACCAAATAGAACGTATCAGACATATGCCAATGGGAAAGCGATGTTTGAAAGCGATGTTTGAAATATTTCATTGGAATTTTCAGGCTGAGGGCGTATCTCAACTCCATTCGATAGCTTGGAATGGCTGGAACGGAACGAGATTATTCGCGTTCGTTCGTTCTATTCCATGCCGTTTTTGCGGTTTGTGTCCGATCGACTTTTTAGGCATCCGATCCTGGAACAGGCCGCAACAAAAAGTAACCCATGAAATTTATCTCGGGACTCTGCAGCCGGACTCTACGTAGGACAGGGGTAACGTCACGTAGGCAGCGAGTGCTCCTGGTACAGAGGATAGATTCACACGCAAATAGAGCGCCTGCCATGCCTCAGACCAAGCAGGGCTAGCCGTCCAAGTGGCACCCTCGGGACAAATCTTGAAGTTATGACATCGCCGTAGCGGCTCGACGAGGTATCCTGGTGCTTCCGTGAACATCGGTCCAGCGTTTTTGCTAGATATCTATCGCCACAGTCTCGTTCGCCACCCGATTGTTTCCCTCGTGAGCCTCCTGTACAGGCCATTGCCGTATCGCGTGGCTTCTACCGCAGGCGAGACCTGTGGCATCTGCACGTGTTCCATCGTTTGCTCCCATGGCATCTCATTTTGCCTCATGCCCTGGTGCGCCTCCCAGCAAATGTCGCAACCGATTGCAACACTTCCAGCACCAACCAACTGCCGTGAATCTCGTTCCAAGTGGGCCGTTCGGTTTTGCTGAACAACGCTTGGAATCTGTTCGCGTGTTTTTTTTCTAAATATCCAATCAGCACCACTTTTTCAGGCAAATAATTTTACGTTCGTCCCTTTCCAATGCCCGCGAAGTGAAGTTAAGACACGCCCTGAAGATCCGCTCGTACCGCCGCAGTGGGAAAAAAGGGAAAAAACGTTTGATTTTTTTCTTATTGGGTTTAAAACGGCAGCAGGCGGCGCAATTTGCTTTTTCTCGTTGCAAATCGTCAACACCCTGATAAAAATCAGCTCGTGCGACGATAGACCTTCGATCTCGACATAGACTCAGCCCACGGCCAATCCGCTTCGGGTCGGGCAAGGCCAACGAGTGTAGATGATGGCCTCAAAGGTATAAGGTTGATTCGTGGTCTAGAGGGCGAGAGATTACCGGCGGCGTCCTACGCTCTTCTCCCAAATCCGAAAAAAACGTTTTTTTGCCATTTGAGACGGATCGAGAAATTTTGTCATCTGTTTTATGTACACCAGCAGCCAATTGTTTGTTTATCAGACGCCTGGCCAGCGTCCGCCACATATCACCGGCCATCGTGTGTACACGGTGACCCTAGGATGGGTCGGAGCCCGTAACGAGCGCACCGCGTTCAGAATTCATGACACAGTCGTTGGTTTCGTCGATCCATGTCTGTCGAGGACTCGGAATCTGGCCGCTTCGAACTAACGTCCGCCTGAGTTTTTCTCAAGCCGATCTTGTCCCAAAATCGGCCTGAGAATTGCCATTTTCAGGCTTTTCCAAAAGTTGGGAGTATTCCGTTTTGAGAATCGGTCTAATAGCAAGCTTGTTCTGGAAAAATCTGGCGGGGATCTTAGGAATTCAAACTGTTTAGGGTTACTTTACTTTCCCATTGGCATAGGTATCATATCTGTAATTTTCCTAGAAAAAACACGTCATTCTCCTTTGTATGACGACCCCTGGTGATAACGCAAGCGAACGCTTACCTTCCTGGCGTTTGCACCCAGCGGCTTAGTGCTCCGTGCTGTGCATACGGTGTTATCGTTGTCGCCACGGCATGTGTACCCCGACGGGAAATGCGTCGGTTGCAGCTCTTCTTTACTCTCCAGTGTGCGACAAAGGGGGTGGGGCTCACTCCGGCTCCCCGGAGTAGACCTCATTGAGAACATCCAAAACATGGCGAACCGCGACATCTTGAACGCCATTGTGGGTCACAGCTGGGAGCAGGTAGGGGCAGGGCCATAAACAACAATCAATATTTTGGGGTCGGTCACATCCCCCACCAGAATTAGTAGTGAGCAATAACCTAACAGGTCGAAACGAGCGCAGGAATATTGATTCTAACAACAAATGTACCCCTGTAAAACAGAAAAATAAAACAACAAGGCTAATTCTTATTTATGCCGTCGGATTGAATGGATAGAAAAAATCGGTTTCCGATCCACTATAAATTCAACGGGGTGTGTCTGGATGCCTTCCCTATCGTCAATCGGATCGATTTTGCAGTTTTTTGTGCTCTTCCTGGGGGCGGTTGATACGAGAATTGAAAAATGCTTCGTGTCCTGCTTGCGGGTTCTAGGAGGTGCTGCGCTGCGAGCAGCAGCAGCAGCAGCAGCAGCAGCAGCAGCAGCAGTAGAGAGCAGCAGCACCAGTAGAACAGTAAACTCAGCATCGCAGAGGAGTTTAGGCTGCCGCTGGGTGGTGTGACCGTGTGTTTGGAGGGATGGAGAGAGATGCGACGAGCTTCAAAAACGTTTTCGATTGAGAAATCCAATCCACAAAGGAGTTTTTCGACGGGATTCGTGGATTGGATTTCTCTATCGAAAAAGTTGGGATCGAAAACTCTCTTTTTCAACTGTATAAGAAAGCCCGATTGTGTCTTCAATCGGAAACCGGTTTTTTTCGATCCACGTATCCGACTGCATAATACTTAGCCTGACCGTTAAAATATCTTCGTCAGAAGCGAGGATCAAAATAATAGTACCCGGATCACTTAATTTTCCCGTGAGCAAGCTTGCGATAATCGTCCTACTGCTGCCATGCTTTGGCCTCGTGTGGCTGCAGGTACAACACAAAGGAAACAACAGAGGGAAGTACTCAGGCGGCAAAATAATCGAAATATCAGTATATCTGATAATGGGGCATGGCGTTTCCTTTAAAACGGGGATGGAACGAACGTGTGGTTGGTTTTTGGATGTACGAGCAGTCACGGCTGCAGGTTGCGAAGGAATACGTACGCCTTGGCAGGCGTTGTGAAGATCTTACAGGTTTGCAGGGTTGGGGCGTCGATACTCTGGTAGCGGCAACTTCGCAATAGGAGTGTTTGGAAAAGTCTTACTCTGGACGAACAAACGATTCGCCGTGAAGAGATCATGCGAGAGGTCAAGGAGCGACATCACTGCTTGTCCGAAAATGTCTGGAAACAGACAGAAACGGGTCGAACGTAGGCCATGCGGTATCGCAGGCGGCCGTGCCGGTGGCGGCCGTGAGAGAGATCAAGGCCGTGAGAGAGAAAGATGCACACGATGGGGAAAATATGGTCAACCAAGCGGTTGAAAGTCCAACGAAGGCGGTAGTGGCACGCCGCCGGGGAGAAATATACAGTACCGACAAACTGTGTTTAAGTGAGGAAACAGGGCCCTCATTTAAGGCATGCTGCAAGGCGGAGATATGAGGCAGATCCACCTGAGTGACAGCAAATAATACTGTTGTTTAACCATGCATATTAAGACCTCCAGACCATTGGACCATAGATCATTGACCCATGTACAGCAGCTGCTTCAAAATCATGTTTTTGTTGAGTCAAATTGCGTTTGAGCAACTAATGCACTGCTGCTGTACACGCCGCACCCACACAGATTCGTGACAATGCGTGGTCTGAGATTGGTTATACGATATTATGGTGTTACCCTTTAGCCAATTACCGGGTACTCTTCGAGTATTACCGGCTCGCTAATCCCGTCACGGGTACGGATTTAACACTCCATACTCGCCGGAGAATTTAGGCGCCGGTACCGGGTACCCGTTGGTTTACGTTGGAAAATCCGGGGACGACGACGAACTAAAAGCCCAGGTAGGTTCACCTACCAGTGCTCGGCGTCCTCGTCGAAAATTTGAGTTCAAACAGTATCAGCAGCCGGGGAAACTGCCATTTTTCAAATTCGTCTTTGGGTACCAGGGGTATGGCTGGTCGTTTTTGAGTAAGAGGCATTTTTCGTGATGAAAAAGGCGTCTGATCGATACGCCACCTGAGACACAAATGTTGACCATAACCTACGCTGTCTAAAACGGTTCATCGGTCGGCAGTCTGAGCATTGGAACCAGAGAAATGCCGTTTTCCGTAGAGAGTCATGAAAAGGAAGAAAATATACCAGAAATAGTATAACAACTGAAAAAGAAAAGGATGTTTTTTTTTATTTGCTCTCGTATGTTTTGCCCGAAGAGGCCCCTTAAAGCAATCGTAGCTGCAGCAGTAGTAGCAGTCGCATTTTTGTTTTTGAGGTTTTCCAACTGGGTTTTCCCTGTCTGATGGTGTGATTTTGTTTAGGTTTTAGCAGATTAGACTATAGCAGCAGTCGCATTTTTGTTTTTGTTTTTCCCGCTGGGATTTCCCTCTGGTTTTTCATGCTTTAGGCAATTAATCGTAGGTTATACAGCAGCAGTTCCATTTGTTTGTTTCTAAAGTTTTCCAATTGGGTTTTCCCTCCGTTGGTTTGCATTTTATTCAAGTTTTAGCAGATTTTAGCAGCAGTCGCATTTTTTTTTTGTGTTGTTTTTTACCACCGGGTTTTATCTCTGATATTTGCATGATATAGGTGACAGAAGGTTACAGCAGCATTCGCACCCGTTTGGGGGTACGAGTGGGCTTTCTTGTGTCTGTTTTAATTGTTTTTATGTTTTTGTCAGGTTACAGCAGGTTGGCATAGTAAAAATATACCAGGGTACAATGCTACGTCAAGAAGACCTGCTGCTACATTCACAGGGAGTATGAAGTATATTTGCGACGAACTGCATTGTAAGACGGCGCTTATCATGGGAATTTTCCAATGTCTAGTGTGTCCTTCGCACCCCTTACCTATCTATGTGCCCCTTTCGTGTGATCTGCTGTTTCGGTACACGTGATGATATGGGACGAAATCAATCAGAAATCGTTCTACAAGTATTATCGTCTCGTCGACCCTGGTAGCATCCAGGGGAGTCGCCGGCCAGTAGTCAGTCGCGAGGAAATGTACCTAACGATAACATCACGGAATAATGCCACGCAGCTAGCAAAGCTGAATATCGACCGGTTGGGAGAATTCACAGCTGACGTGTTTCTTAGTTTATTATTAATGTTATCGAATACTAATATGATATAACAGCCGATTTTCCAAATTGAGAATTGCCTTTCCGATGAGAATGAAAATCGAAACTATTGTTTTTTATTTGCAAGAGATATACTTCCCTCACAGTAAGTTTTTTCAGTGTAAACTATTGCCAGTTGTAACACCCGTCGATGACAAAGTATAAAACGAAATCGGCATCGGCAGTCTCGATATATCAAAGATCCCAGATAATCTGTTTTATGGGCGAGGTACCTCGCTCAAAAAAGCAAATTCCCTTAATCCCTCGATTTTACGAGCCTGTCAAGGTTGATTTCGTTTTTTTTTCTTGGACGGATACCTACCATCGAGGAACATATTTKCGAGGTCAAACTTTGATCGTGAGCGAAATACAACTCTTAAGCAATACCAAAGTACTAAAATCGATTTCCATTCTCATCGCAAAGGCAATTCTCAAGTAGAAAAATCGGCTGTTGTATACCTGGTACCTTGGTACAAATTATGCGACAACCTACTATTTTTTTTACGGAGGTCCATTGTAATTATCAGTAAATCAACACCAAAACGAGGATTTGTTTTTTTTGTTTTTTTTTATTGCAGATGTTATAACCATCCAAGAACTTTTCATTGCAGGTTTTAACACATTGCACAAGTATGCACGTGTCTGATCGTGTCTTTCGGGAGTTTGATCGAAAGGTGAAGACTATACCTTTCAATCGATGGTCGTCTTAAGCTTAGACACGTCACCTAGCGTGCAGGGGAGCGGAATGAAAATGGGCAAAAAATCATACTAAAAACTGACTGGAAAATATCCAAGGGTCCCCAGATCCCGGAATAATGCGGCAAATATAATATGTACAAGGTTCCCCCCCGGGACGTGCCTAGGGAAGTGGCGCAAGGACGAATCGAAAACCTACTACAGCAGCATGCGATATTGCATCATACGCATATCATATTGTATTCAATTCGTAGTACATAAATACGACGCTATGAAATACCTGCGTACTACTGTTCATAAATGTAGACCTTTTTAGAGTTGCACCTGCATTTTTGGGGATGAAAAACAGACTCGGAAATATGTTGGAACCGTTACTATTGACTCTTAGAAATCCCGCCAAACGTATTTGCCAATATTTAATTGTTGTGGAGCTCAAGCGAAGGAAGGCCCATCCCGCACAAAGCCGAGTACTCCCGGCAAAAAAAAACTTCTGTACATCTTATATATCATACCTTCAGAGGGGAAATTATTGAAAATACTCCAAGCGTGATACGCTGCACATACATGCACGCATGACACACGGCGCACACCGTACACGCACGCATACGTGACACATGTACAGTAGTGATGGGATAACATTTGCAGAAGACGTAGAAAAGGGTGCACCGAAGAAAGGGCTGGAACTCTCGACAACACCTGCCTAAGAAACCCACTTGGTTTTGTTACGTACAATACAAAAAAGTGGAAAAAAAAGTAGAAAACAAAAACGTATTTGAGTAGGCATCGCCAAGGATCGGGACTCAAGCCTTCAAATCTGAAATCGGACGCAGTGACCGTTTGACTATCTTTTTAAAGATACATTTTCCATGTACTGGTACTCGTACAGTATTATTTGTCACGGCGCCCGCCAGAGGCACGACAGGCCGCACACCGCACATACGTCATGCAAGCACAGCAGCAAGCAACAGCAGCAGAAGAGCGAGAGGTGGTGGT
>MEHQ01000122.1:96608-111104 GCA_008828725.1 Saccharina japonica | reverse complement strand
GGAGGGGGGGGGTGGCAAGGGGAAATAAAACAGTCAAGGGGGACCGAGAGGGGTGGAAAGAGGGGGCTGGGTTCCAAGGGGGCATACTCATAGCCCAGGGAATAGTAGAGTAAACGTGGGCGTATTCAACTAGTGGACAAGGTGGGGGAAGGAAAAACAGTTAAATCGACAACCAAAAACAACAGGGAAACACGGGCGGGGGGGGGGGGGGGGTGTACTCATGTTGTGCACGGCCGTAGTCATATGACCATAGACCCTCGCATCCCTACAATGCCGGGACGGAGCGCGTTGGGTTTTCACCAACCAGGCAGACATTGCTTGCACCAAGCGCGAAACGCCGTGAGGTATTGGGCGAGTCGCATGGAGGGTGAGCTGCATCCTGCTAAGAACCGCCTCTGAGGCGGACTTGCATATGGACGACAGCTTCAATGAGTTAATTTAATTTCTGGTGTGGCTACTTCCGGAGACAGCAATGGGTTTTACTATGTAACTGCCTCGCGGACGCCTTACCATATTAACACTACGTGATACGACCATTCCCCTTGTGCGGAACAAAGGTTCTCCACCCCGCACAAATGATCTACTCGACCGCCAGCTTTGGTGACCGCCAAAAACAAATAACAAAAAAAACGGCACCCTGGTTGTCTAGCTCCACGCAGCGAGTGGCGTGTTTTACAGCGTCGTTGCCAACCGACGCCAACCCCTATAAATATATCATATATTTGCGGGGGGGGGGGGTAAACAACGCGGTACTCTCGCAACGAAAACCAAAGCAAGATCCTCCACTGCTGTTTAAGACCGGGAATAAATACGCGAGGGAACCGAGCACTTGCGTCGACAGCGCTTGGCAACCCGATGCGCCCCCATTAAAGAAAATGCCGAATAAACAGGGGGTCAGCACCAATCTACTCTCGCGCCACAAAACATTAAATACACACTCTTCTCTGCTGTAGCAGCCCGAGAGGAGAACAAAACGGGGGGAAGAGCACTTTCTGTTTGGACGCTCGACAACTCCCTGCACTTTAGTAGGAGGAAAGCAAAACATAATGGGGGGGGGGGGGGGGGGGTCAGCATCGGGGCACTCTCGCGACAAACATATTTCTTGCGTATCCCACTGCTGTTTCAGCCTGGCTCGAAAAAAAGGAGAGGTGTAAAGAGCATTTGTGCTTGCAACGCTCGAGACCTCCTCCACATCCCCATTGAAAATATTGCCAAAAACACGGCGGMGGGGGGGGGGGGGATTAACGCTCGCGTACGCTCGCGACCAAAGTTATAAAAAAAAACGGTGTCTACTGCTGTATCAAACTGGGGCAGAAAACAAGAGGACGGTAGAAGCTATCCCGTTTACGGCACTTGACAAGCCGCTGCACTCCTGCAACAAATAACGCCAAAACAGAGAGTGGCCGGGAAATTACGGGGGTACTCTGATAATCAAACAATATTTCAACATATTAAACCATCCACTGCTGTACCAAACCCGGAGGAAAAGAAGAGGGGGGAAATTAGCACTCTCGGTTATGACACTCGACAAAAAACCGCCTGCACTCCTATGAAAAAGCACGCGTAATAATGGGGGGTCAACAACACGGTACTCTCGCGACAACAATACATACCAGGCACACATCATACCCCCCACCCATATTTCAAACTGGGAGGAAACAACATGGGGGGGGGGGGGGGTTGTGTATGGCGCTTGACAACCCCCTGTACTGGTACCGAAAAGAAACCCCAAATTAAAGGGGGAGGGGAATGAACACCGGGGTACACCGGGGTACTCTCGTGGCAACCACAAATCTTACAGCCTGGGAAGAAACAGGAGTGGTTAGAGGGCAACAACGTTTGTATTTATTTTATCTTTTTAACTTTTTTTTTTAACTTCTGCCTTACTTTCTGTTCGGACGCTCGATAACCCCTTGCACTCTTATCAAGAAAAGAGCCAAACGTAACCAGGCGCAGCTACACTGGGGTAAATTTGTTATGACCAACACTACATGCTGCACTCCATCATAATACAAGCGAACACAACGGGGGGGGGGCTGGACCGTTCAAAACAAATGTAACCTACAAGCATGTGAGGGGGGGGGAACGTGAGGGCTGGGCCTATAGGGGGGGAGGGGGGTAGCTCGGTCTTTGAATTCTAGGTCTGGAACTTCACAAGCACTCTGCACTATATTGTGGATTCGAGTGAACGACAGATGTCCACTACATCCCGCTATCAGAATGCGAACATACGCCGGCAGATGTAAAAAATCTTACAATCAGAGCAGCTCCCCCCCCCCCCACCTCGAGCTTAAGGAAGTCGGGTGTGTTCAGAATAAAAGTAGACGTTCATCGCCACACTTGACACTCCTCCAATCCCTTCCCAACGCTCACCCGTTTACGACGACCTCGTCCGTCTCCAACAGCTTAATAATCCAGCACACCCCCATGCTCCACGCGCCATTTCGATCCTTCTTGCGCGACGTAAGTGCGGCCGATTTTGAACGATCATGTGTCGAGAATGGGCTGGCTAAGCAATATACAATGCGATGAAATTTAGGCTTCCTCACAGTGTTATCCTTTGGGCGCAACAGTGAGAAGATTGGGTCCACGCCGACCAATCGTTCGCGCCCCCCGGAGCGATGATACATACTCTGCCAAAGCGATACTCGCATTGCACGTCGCTCGTATATTGAGGCCGTATCCCGTCTTTCTGCCCGAGAAGTAGGATACTGTGTTGAAGGTGCTCCTTAAAGGCGGTGCTTTCAGCTTCACCAACAGACCATCGGTGGCGGACACAACATGGCCGAAGACGCCGCTTGTGCTATTGGCCTGCCTTTGGGACGAAACAGACATCGACGGGGAGGCGAACGAAACATTGCCGCGCAGGCGTACGTCACAGTGAGTCACATAAAATGCACAAACGCAATGCTGCCCCAGAAGCAAGGCTGGCCACGAAGAGATAAGTAGGCCTGGCATTCCCTTCGGAAAACAACTGAATAGTCTCCACTTTCTTACGTACAACTTGCAAATCTTACGCGCTGCACTGCCTCTGCTGCGAACTGTTGTTGCCGTACACCGTGTGTAGGTAACCTCACCATGGATCTCGTGACAAGCCTTCGGGCCTCTGCCACTGTCTGCAGAAAGAAGAACGGGCCGACTTCAGGGGTGTTGTTGATGGCGTCGACGACCTCCCACATGAAGGGGTATGCTGAGGAGTGTGAAATTCCTAATCTCGATGCGACATCCAGAGAGGAACCTCCCGCGAGCATTCGCAGGCCTATATCTCCAGGTTGATTTGTATCTCCATCTCGACATCAACCTCGCGCAACACAGACCTGCGAAATAGCAGAAGCAGCATCAACAAAAACGGTGTTGGTGCCCACCTCTACCAGCTTCGATACAATCCACTACACAGCAGCACTACTCGTGCCGTTGCCCGGCCTGCCTCCAGGCACTGATCTTGCGTTGCAACCTCGACTACTCTGCTGTCGTGCTGCTGTACGTATATATGAACCTCCAGTGGCGGGGTAGGTTGTTCGTGGTATGGGGGGGTACAATTAATTAATTTAGCGAAAGAGGGAAAATAATATGAAGTAAATAACTGCATTGCTGCTGCTGTAAATCACTTATTGGTAAATGACGATGTACAGCTGTTCGGCGCGAGGTTCAAGCGACGGCGCGGCGTTTTGCGCGAGCACGAATATACCGGTACCTGGTACGTACATACCTGGTACATATGATATCACGTGCAGTACTGGTACGTACCGGTCAAGTTCTGATATGGCCACGATACTACCCAAGGTATGTACGACGTACGTACGTACATACACTGTTACACGACAGGACAGGACACCCAACAACAGACTAACAAAAAGCCAGGCTGATATTGGAGGAAAATATTAAATTTGAGAGTCGTTATCTTGAAATTTGTGTGGAAAGCACCCTATCTCAAATAAGAAATTGAGCCTGGGCCAGCTTTCCAGGTTTCCTGTTTCTTATTAGGCGTCCTGTACTGCTGTAGAGGTGGTTTTGCCGTACCTGGTATTAAAAAATTAAAAAAACACAGCTGTGAGCTCGAGGATTTTGGTATGCCGTACCTGGTACCAGTCACATAGCGGCAAGGTACCAGTACGTACAGATTGTATAAAGCACTACTGTAGCTACAGAGTGAAAGGTGACAGGCATCCGCGCTCCCTTGGCCAGCGCTGGGCAACTCCCTGTGGCTGGGTAAGCGGTGCCGCACAGAGTGCCGCCGCCGCGCCGTACGAGTGGCTTGCTACAAGTGCCTTAAAATGAAAGCAAAAAAGCCTGGTAGGTACTCGAATCAGATCATACTCACGTTCAAAACGTTCGTTCTTTGGGAGACCTGGCCGGAGCAGGTCGGAGAGCTTCACGAAGCTAGCCTCAGGCGAAATGTCCCCCAGAAAACCTTGCAACGACGTTGATCTACTCTGAGCTCCGCCGTGCTGGTTAGAGTTGGATGCACGTGTCTTGTGCGCAGAGGGTGTAGCGGACAAGGACCGCACGTGTTTTCAGGTTTGAGCGCCGCGTGTCTGGATAATCGAAGGGGCTGAATCGTTGTCTCGGCCGACTCAAAGAAGAGTCCTCCGGAGGCCCAGACCGCTTACTTCCGCCGGGCATGATGTTGGACACTCCTGGTCAAGGTTTAAAGCTATACGATGGCCCCAGTGTGGAGCGACGGTCCTTGTGGGAGCACTGCCTTCGGAAATATTGGAAATATTGGAAATATTGGAACGATAACTTTTCCAGTTTTTTCGGGGCTGAAGAATTTCCAAATAAACGACAGAACGCCTCCGTATCTTCAGAAAAAATATTGGAAATATTGGAAATATTGGAAATATTGGAAATATTGGAGATATTGGAAATATTGGAAATATTGGAAATATTGGAAATATTGGAAATTTCATGTCTCCGATAAGAATGGCCCTAAGTTGCGCTTTCTTATTTTGGTCCCGGATAAGAGCAAATTCCCCTACAAGGACAGTTAGTATTGCACAACTATGAATGGTGCCTTTGGACCCAGGCCAGCCACAGGAAGGGGTCACTTTCTCGAAGCTTATTCACGGACCAGGCTGAGGGCTTTCCTTATTTTTTCGAAGGTTTCAGGCTGATTTGCTTGTGAGTTCCTTTCATCCGAGCGGGCTGGTATTAATGTAGGCGACGAAATACACAAACAAAACGAATACTCCCATGGCTTCGTATATATAGCTAAGGTACAGTAGTCAGGACTAATAGTGCGACGAGTAATATATTGTACTTTCAGTAATACATGAACGAACGGGATTCCCTGGGTCCCAAGAAACTGTTTCGTGCACACAGCTTATGAGGGAAAATTAGCCCACAAACCAAGCCATTCTCATCGGGCAAACTTTTACCCAAATTTGTCTATATTTTGTTCTGGGAAAAACAGGAAAAACAGGACAAACAGGGAACATTTCCAACGTTTGAAAATGTAACAGAGGGGAAAATGTTTGGAGGCTTTCACATTGCAGTAATGAAATTTTGGAAAATCATGGCTCCAACATGAATGGTCAGACAAAACGCTATTATATTAGAAGATGAGCACCGTCAGGGCCCGTATTAACAAAGGGAAGTTTCAAATCGAATCGATTTCAAGTCGTGTCAGTCGTGTTGTGCATTAATCGAATTGACGTTTCGTCTTATTCAGTCTGATTTGCCAAAAAATGAATCATGGAGAAGGCCTTTTTTGTATTTTGCGGCGAGGGAGAGCCAATCCGACCGAATTGCCAAAGATGTCTTCAAATACTCTATTGTTTGCAAATCGACTTTACTCGATTCGAATCGATTCTAGTCGATTGGGGTCTATCCAACCTGCATGGCATGTCCCCATATTGTGAATGTCCCCGAGGCGATACGTCGCTGGTTGGGCTGCCCACGACAACCACCCCATAAATCGGTAACGTCAACGAGTGGCGACAGGAGGAACAACAGTCGCACCGTACATTATTATCTTTCTTCGTGGAAGTAGATGGAAGCTTCTATTGAAGCTTCCACAACTTCCATGGAAGCTTCCACGACTTCCATGAAAGCTTTCATCGCTTCCATGGAAGGAAATGTTAGTTGCTTGGTCCGACTACTCGTAGCCTATTGACTATTGACAATGCTGTAATCTGTCGTTCACAGCGCATTTCATCTTACCTACTATACTACCGTACGAAATGAAAGCAGGACACATGTACAATACCTGTAAGTACACATCATATACGTTCACAGCGCATTTCATCTCACCTACTATTGGAAGGGTTCCCTCCTTGTGGTAACGGTCGAAGGGGCGATGCATTTGGTCGCGGAACGCGTAGTTGCGTCATTTTGCTTGGCGAACGTTTAGGACTGGAGCAAGCACGGCAGCGTTCTCTATACGCGACCGGGCCCCATCTTCGAGGTGATGGTGAGTGGAAAATCGATCCCACCGAGGCAAAGAGCAAATTCCACGAATTGTCTCATGTGGGCTGTCTGCGTGACTCTTGCAAGGGTTTGCCCTTCACTCCCAGCGCCCTTCGATTCAGGCTCGTCGGCATCGGGAGGCATGATGTTTACCCCTCAACCGAAGAGGAGGGCGCAGGAAAGCCATGGTACGCCTGGAACAACTTACATAGTGGGAAGTAGGGGGGAGTGTGAAAGACCTCCCGCCTTCGTCGATGAAACAGCCTCTCGCGTTTGGGCTCCACAATTGGTGTCTGTGTCCGCTGGATACTGAATTGCGCCTGCCTCCCCGGGGTAATGTTCGTTGCTTGGTCCGACTACGCGTAGCCTATTGACTATTGACAACACTATAATATCATAACCGAGGAATACACACAAACCACGCGCGAACGGCTTCATATGATAAAACCGAGCAGTAACTACTATTAATAGGGTACCTACGAGTAATACATTACGAATAACACATAGAACAAATATTCTACGGAGCTCTCAATAGGATGAACTCGCGAGCTGACTTATTTATAATATTGTTTTTTATCTCCGACTACCAAACACATTTGAGGAATTCAGAATATGACCCCTGAACTACAACATGTTTGTGCGTACCACCTTCGCTGTGCCTCAAGAGACTCGTCTAGACTACGTAGATGTTCCACTGACTATGCCTCTTCAACTGGCTTATAGAAACACTCATAACATTTAGCTCACAGACACATGCTGTCGGAAAGTGTGTCGACTAAGGCTATTAATAGCACATTGGCGTGATGTTTTTGTTTAGGATGCGCTAGACCATGTATCGAAACCAGGAGGACCGTTCTACACGATGCGATGTCAGCGCCTGTTGATTCTGGTGCATGCTTTCTTCCAACAAAACAACATGCGCGTGATGGCAGACGGTCAGACCGCCCTGACCATGCGACAAGACGCTGAGGCTTGAATCTGCACGCATTCTTGTATAACGTACAGCTGCCGCAATCAGAATACATATTCTAGCAACCTTTCAAACGTTATGATTCCACCCAAGCATCTATCCAATTTCAAGGTCAACGATAGAACGATATCCACCCCCGTTTCGCCGTCTGGCACCTGATGCATGCTACGATAAAGGTGCACCATGTTTTTATGGGTCGCCTTACTCAAGGAGGTTTATGCTGAAAGTTAGTCGGAAACGGATTTTGATGGAAACTAATACAGTGGAATATATCCCCTAACTCCATAATGCAGTGCGTGCCACAGACACAGTTGTACGTAAACAGCAGTGCGTGCAGCAGACACAGCGGTGGTGGATTGCGTGTCATTCTGCAACCGTGTATATACCAGGTATCTACGTACCAATAATAAAACAAACGATTACTCACGAATAAAATCTCGTCTCCTCGGAGTCTCTGACGGAGGTGTTCGCCATGCTCCGGTGCCGACCCCAAGAAGGCGCCAAACACCCCATGTGCCACCAGTTCCTCGAACAACCCCTTTTATCCTCCCTACTTCTCTGCTCCTCCTGCTCTGCTTTACCACACATAATACCTTGCAATCGATGCTGGTGTGTGCTTTCCCGTGTTGCTCCTCTTCTGACGCTCACAGACCATAAGGTAAAAGGTCGGTCTGTAGCTTGCAAACCAGTCCGATATCTCACTCGTCCACTCAGTCTATCACACAAAGAGGTCTTCGCTAGATGGCAGTGCGCCGCTCTTTTGGCTAGCGCTCCTTCCCTATCTGCTCTTGCCTCTGCTTCTGGATGCTGATGTCGGTGGTTTCTCGCTGGTCTTGTACTACTCCTAGACTCGCCTTTGCAGTATGGCTTCGTGTACGCTTCTGGAGTGCATTTCAGAGCATAGCGTTATCCGCGTGCTCAATGCTTGGCTTCGTGGTGTGAGCAGAACGTCGCGAAGGGGGATAGATCCATGGCGCGTAAAAGCTAGAGACTCGCTGGCTCTCGTTCTGTACCCGGCATCAAAGTAGGTCGACCCTTATACTATTATGTTGGGACAACCAGGTACGAGGGTGCTCAGCGGAGTGCCCCGCTTACGCGGAGCGGTTGCTCGGACGTCGGGGTGCCATGAGACAGGAGATAATGTGTTATCCAAGGTGTAAATAGCATCTAGATACTGGGGCGAAAGGATGGAGTACCCTTCGCCCCCTTGACTTCACATGACTTCGGTCACTTCATGATGGTGGTTTCTAATATACACCTTGGATAACATCTTCTCTCCTGCCTCATGGCACCCCGACGTCCGAGCAACCGCTCCGCGTAAGCGAGGCGCTCCGCCGAGCACCCTCGTACCTGGTTGTCCCAACATAGTCGTAGTCCTCGGTATATATATACGTACTGGTATTATCTGGGACGGGGTATGTTAGCATATGGACGTTGAGATCCATAAGTATATATTGTGATGTGCAGTCACTACGCACTGATACGAGTATATGAGTATCTTAGTCTAGATATTCGGGTAATTGCAATATGCGGATAAATTACGAGTTTGTCTTACTCGTAGTGCGCCACATTGTATGTCCCAAGCATCTTCATCAGGAACGATGCTGAGAACGTTGCTAGAACGTTACTATAACGTCGTAGAGAACATTACAGGGAACGGTACACACTACGGTAGAATGTAACTGCCCGTAGCATGGGCATTGTACAGAGATTATCAGATGCAGGCTTCGGCCACCTCGATCACTCTACTCCTCTCCTCTCCTATCTCTTCTGCTCTTCTCTTGTTCATTTTCCATTGATCTCCCTGAGGTCAATCTTCTTTCCATTATGGCCAAATAAGCGCCTTTTCAAACCATGACTTTTCTTCTTCTCAAGTGGTCTTTACAGACACTTCGGTGCCACCTCTGCCGTCTCTCTCTGCAGAGACAGAGCCTCGACACACGCGTCATTCTTTCAGGTTATGAGCCTCGACTTTGATCTACGCACCGGCTGGCATCACGGAACGACGTCTCCCCGCGAGCGCGTCACGTTCTACATTCGAAGAAATTTCAAGTTTTCCACTTCGGAGGAATACGGTTTTTGCTCCAAAAACCAGAAGACCATCATCCACCCGACAGCATCTACATCGACTCTCATCATCGATTTTCAATAACCTCGTTCAACAGGGTAACTACAAGGAGTACTGCTTTCACGCTTCTACGCGCGAGGCAGGTAAGGAGACTGTTGTCACGCTTTTACGCGGGTAGCACGTACGAGTAATGAGTCCGGTTTTACGCTTCTGTCACGAAACTCGTACTCGTACATTCAACATCGTTTCTACGCTGTAATTGCAAAAATAAGCCATCGACTATTTTTGTAACATCACAAGCACAGCTTTGTTTTCGATACTATGATACTTTAAAGCTGTAAGCTCGAAACAAGTCACGAAACCAATTCTGCTCATCACACGCGAAGCTAGCTCTGCGCTATTTCCACGCTGTAAAGCATGAAGAAGCGTTACAAGGCCTCTGTCTCTTCGCCATCACAACTAAAGTAATTTTCGAGCTGGCTCTTCGCTATTTACACGCGTAAAGTCGTTATCAAAACCGTTTCTTTAAGCTAGCATGCACGAAGTACGTACATATAGATTTGTCCTCGTTCAAGTATCGACGAGTAGACCTACACGTGCTGAATAATACAGCCAGGTCGTCGACGAATCGGCCACCCAGCGTTGCATCGGGGGGATAACCTCCTGCCTGCCTCAAGGCCTCCTTTTCCAGCAACGATTTCACGCTTTCACGCGGAAATACGACTTAAGCCTCGGAGAGAAAAATGATCCTCGTGCATTCCATATGGAGAGAATGCCAACCAGCGTTGCATCACGCAGCCAAGCCGTTGATAATTCGGCTATTCAGCCTGCCATAGGAGAGCACTCCTGTCGGTTTTTCTGCTACTATCAGCTACTACGTCTACTTCGACTACTGCTGTACGAGCAACACTACAATATCACTACCTCGACTTCTGGAAGCATCGATAGTCTACCCTAGGCTGCAGCAATTCACATAAATTTTGCTTGCGAAGATATTCTTTCAGGATCGGAGGCGACATGATCAGCATTTGCATGCTCACCAGCGTTTACCTCCACAGCAACACCATCGAAGCGTTCATCAAGCAGCTGGCTATCACCATCTCCATCGCATTGGGGACCAGCTACGTATTCAACGACATAGAAGCCGAAACGTGAACACCACTCTGCGGGGATTTGCTCATTTTTTCCAAAACAAGCAGTTCCAACATTTTATTGTTGCATACCTGGCGAGTTTTTGCTACTGCACCGCAACAAGCGGCACAACCCAATCGCGACAACAACCGGCACTCGACACTTCGAGCAACACGGCGCAGCACACATTACGGGCTAACTACGGGGACAGGTATTCACTATCTCTTCAGGTCTTCGTTATCATCAACATCTCACAGCCATCTTCATCTACACGTACATCTTTTGGTCTGCTGTTCTACGTACAAGATCATCAGCAGCAGCACCACTTATTTTCTTCAACTAGTACTACTACTAGTACATGTTCAACAAAGTCTACGCAACAACAGCACGGAAACGAAGATCGGCATGATCACGAGCAGCAACAACCAAGTACTACAGCTGTATTGTACTGCTGTAGGTTGTCCTTTTTGTCTTTTCTTTATCTCTGTTTTCGTGTGGGGGGTATCTTTGTAGGTATCTTTTTATACCTTTTCTCTGTTGGCTTTGCTGTATGTAGAGTATTTTCACACGAGTACGTTTTACGCGAGATCAAACATGATGTGTACTGCTGTATGCCGTCACGGATACATATCTGCCTTGTTATCAGTTGTTCTTTAGCTTTCCACAGCTTATTTTCTTTGAGTACGTATCCTGAATACACACTCACTCACCATGCTGATTTGTACTTCACACAACTCAGTATAGCTGGACACATATCATACCTGTATACGTCCACGATTCGATTTCTTAGTCCTAGGATCCATTGGGGGGGGGCGTAACATAGGTACAGTAGATACTTCCTTACGCTTTCTTTGCTAGAATATAGCTCGCTGGTCAAGACTACAGCATCACGAGTCTATTTTGCGATACGATTGCGCCCAACGTAGTCTATTGATGTACTATCTGTACTCCTAATCTTATTGCGAGTACGTACGTACATACATGTACAAAACTGAACAGTGCACTTTTCGCCGTACTTGACGAATGTCATCAGTTTCTACTTGGATTTCATGTTACTCTAGGTATCTATTCAGGGGGCGCGTTGAACACACCTATCATACGGGTTGACGCTTCTGTTTCAGGGTATACATCGCTGGTACTCACACCTCGATTTGTTTTCTTCTTTGACTTTGCTTACACCAGGTACTGCTCTGTAGGATTCATGAGTATGTAGGCACGTCTATACTCCACACTGGACACACGTCTCAGTTTTATCAATTGTCTCTTCAACTATCCAACGTTGATCGCTGGACAAACGAGTATTCACACGTACTGGTACATACAGTAGGTCATTGCTATTTTCGTCTGGGTAGACACCCACCGACTTTCTTTGTTTCTGCAAGTTCACGTACTATTTCTGTAGCTCTGTTATTGTAGCATTCAATTGAGGGGGCGGGTTGCAAGTACAGCAGATAAGTTTCTACCCTTTTCATTGTGGGTTATGACTCAGTGGTCATGCACTGTGACTCAGTGGTCATGCACAACCACATATAGCTTTTCTGACATAAGTACAACCATATTGTCACCGTCATAACACGGGACGAAATATGTAGTGAACTTTTTGTTTACTGTTTTCCATATTGCCGCTACATTCGCGCAGGACTTAATATGTTGTACCATTCTTTCATTCTTCACTCGATCATTTAGATTTTGAGTATCAGGTTTCTACACCGTAGGCATTGCTCTAGCTACTGAGTTTCATCACGGGGGCGTGTTAGCATATGGACGTTGATATCCATACGTATCTATTGTGATGTGCAGTCACTACGCACTGATACGAGTATATGAGTATCTTAGTCTAGATATTCGGGTACTTGCAATAGGCGGATAGATTACGAGTTTGTCGTACTCGTAGTGCGCCACATTGTATGTCCCAAGCATCCTCATCAGGAACGATGCTGAGAACGTTGCTAGAACGTTACTGTTACGTCGTAGAGAACATTACAGGGAACGGTACACACTACGGTAGAATGTAACTGCCCGTAGCACGGGCATTGTACCGAGATGATCAGGTGCAGGCACCGGCCACCTCGATCACTCTACTCCTCTCCTCTCTTTATCTCTTCTTCTCTTCTCTTCTTCATTTTCCATTGATCTCCCTGAGGTCAATCTTTTTTCCATTATGGCCAAATAAGCGCATTTTCAAACCATGAGTTTTCTTCTTCTTCTCAAGTGATCTTTACAGACACTTCGGTGCCACCTCTGCCATCTCTCTCCGCAGTGACAGAGCCTCGACACACGCGTCATTATTTCATATACGTACGTGTCGGATAACTGCTGTCTTAGTGAAATTTCGCGGTGACATGAGCTGAAGGCTACTAAAGGCTACGTACGTACGTATTGACAACATGAAATGGGGTACGTATGCATGTGGGAAGACTACGTACTGAATACCTGGTTCTCTGTAGCTCGGCGTGTTGATGAAACATCTTAAGGCTATTGAAATGCAGCGCTGCCGTTTACTGGTCGCGTGCAGGAGAGAACAGGAGAAATAAGCTGGGACGGTTTTGTGGGGCGTGTGGTCTGAACTGTCTGAAGGGCTCTGAGCGCTCTCAGTGTCAACATTAGGTGTATGATATGAACATTTTTTTTGCGGCTGACGCCGCTTGATCAATGAAATGAACACAAGACCTTGACAGCGATGATATAGAAGTAGCAATACCAAGAAATGCCTTTGCTGGTAGCTCATAACGCCAGACGAGAAGATCATGTTGACTCCTTGCATTGCGCTGATGGTAGTTTCTCGGCGCGGTTGAAAACATAAACTCGCAAAGAAACTTGGCTGTTAATTAATTGCTTGTATATCCTGAAATGGTTATCGTACGTATGAATACAGACGTGTCCGTATTATTAAAAATAACGTTCACAATACGTACGAGCTCGTCGAAACTTCCGAAGCCCTTCTTACATTTTGTAAAAACACACAGCCAATGCTATGATACGCCGGTACGGATACTGAAGCGTCGTGTGCGTTGAATATACTAAATTTGCAAAAATATCAGGAGCTTGACGATACGTTCGAAGCATGAAATCAATGCGTACGTACGTAATACGTACAGACTACGGTAGGAAGCAGAGAGAACATAACGGCGAATATAATAATCGGTCACCCCGATGGTCTACTAATAGTGGTACCCTCGAACGCTTCTAAGAGTTGATTTACAGATTTCAAACCCCACGTGGGTCGGACGTTTGAGATTATTCGAAGAAATTAATATAAAACGGAATCAACTGCTGAGAACGGATATTAGTAGGAGCGTGGGTAGGCATTATTCGATGAAAGTCGACAAGGAAAAAAAGGGCTGAAGTCTTCTCGCGATAAAAATGCAAGGCACGAATCGTAGTCGGGGAGGAGGGAGAGGAGACTACTTAGTGACCCCAGATCTGAATTACGACCAGGAGGAAGAGAGAAAGGAGGGGCGAAGATAATTCATGGGATGGAAAAAAACAACAAACAAACAAACAAAAACGTAATAGTTGTAGAATCCGGCTTACAGCAGGGCCAAGCTGCGTGTATGCACCAATCGAGGGAATTCGACGAGTGAAACAACGGTTGACCCTGGCTCGCCAAAACAAACAGTCGATACTGCGGTAAGTACCGTACGAGGGGCAGGGGGGGTGAGTGATGGTGAGGGGGAACAGTAAATAAGGGAACTCAAATTTCTGCGAGTATTCATCAGCAGCTCCACTGCTACCCGCAATGTGATCCCGGATTTGAGTAATTTGACGCAGGGAGGGGCAGAAAGCATGGCGAGGATAACAGATGGAATGGAGAAAATAAGAAGGACGAAAGCATAAAGGTATAATACGTAGCCGCTTGTATCCGCGACAACGGGAATCGGTATATAAGCTGCAGAATGTTCGAAGTTTTGAACCCCCC
>MEHQ01000122.1:0-96514 GCA_008828725.1 Saccharina japonica | reverse complement strand
TTTTTTTTTTTTTTTTATTGGGTGGAGAATGCGCGTAAGCCCCCCCCCCGCCCCCTCCCTCAATATGCAAACTTTGGTTAATTTTTTAATATCATTAGCCTAACACTGCATAGAGTACACTCACGTAGGGAGGAGCCTTTAGATAGATCAAAGTATTGCTGTACGTGCTTTGTGAGCGTCCTTATGGCTGTACAACGTGCGGCTCGCTGTTGAATAGTCGGAATATTTCGGGGAATACGATAATACTTGAGGGGGTAAAAAGCTGCGGTCTTGATTACCCATAACTCTATAACCTTTTCGGCATTTTGGACTGTGTTGTTATATTTTGAGATTATATTAATATTGAAAATTAAATATGGGCGGTGTAGTGATATTTTCTATTTCATGCAGTTGAGACCGTCCTTCGAGAAGGCTGCGTGTTGATTACCGGAAATACGTTGGAATAAGGCTAATACAGTATTTTGCTTATTTAATTCAGAATGCGGATTCTCTCACCAAGGCCATATCGCGGGAATCTTTCGAGTTAGATCGTAGCCTTGAGATGAATTGGTGATGATTTGTCTGGTATGGAATTAGAGTGCTATGGGGAGTGTCTTTGTGATGATTTTGTGCGTCTTTGTGTTGATTTTGTGTTCTACAACACTCATTTAGTTGGTTTTCCGAAAGAAATCATTGATTATTTTGGAGTTAAATTTGGGTTTTTCGGCACTGTTTTTGATTTCCTCGGAATTTATTTAAGGTTTTTCGGTCCGAATCTATTTGAGTTTTCGGATTTTGGAGGAGCTTGGTGTTCACAGCAGGGAGGCAGCTATTTGGTTCTATAGTGGGTTTTTAGAAATTTCGTGTTTCGTGTAATATAGCACCACACACAGCAATAATTCTACCTGTAGTGTCACGACAAGAGGATTCATGTGTTGGATGATTGTGGACCTAATGGTTGGAGTACGGCATATAGACATTATTACCATGACAGTGTGCTGCAACTAGGGAGGCTGTTGGTCATAAATGTTCGTCATAAGTCGCACCCGTGTTTGGTGTGTCTGATCGTGCGAATTCGTACGTGACGTACATCATATGTACGTGTGATTTGTGTAACTGGATTATGCGGCGGGGTTTTGTTTTTCCCGAATGGTTCTTGGTAAGAGTATCTTCTGGATACGGCGGGGTGGAGCCCCCGCCGTTCACTTCGTCTGTTTGGTGGTTTGTAATACACACCTGGCTCATCATCTTCTCTCGCCTCATGGCGAGCTCCACCCTCTCTTCCTCTACACGCACCCGGTGCACGAGTTGACCCCTTAGGTCAAGGGTCAGATGTGTTTAGAGGAGAAGGGTTCTGGCGGCAAGCATGTGTGTTTTACTTGGTCTCAGCGCATATCTGAAATACACCATATACCTCATACTACAGCAGCAGTACCAGGTATCAGGTATGTTGATACTGCTATGCACACATACAGCAGTATATTAGGCGGATGGTCATATATATGACTCTGAAGACGTTCGTACCGAGGTCCATAAAATGGTTGAATGGGGTTTAATGGTTGAATGGGGTTGAAAAAACTTGGAAGAAAAGCTTGAAAGAAGATGAAACAACGAAAGAGCGGCCACAGACGTAGTGGAGAGCGAGGGACACTGTAGGCAAGTGGTTAACAAAGAGAAATAACCTACACAGGTTAAAAACCAAGCATAATCTGAGACATTTACAGTTGTACCCGGGACAGTATCTTTCACAAATAGGTACCATTTGTTTTTGGCCAATCGCGTGGCTCGCTGGTCGTGCTTTATTCTTGATTCCAGCATTTACCCGTTTTTGAGGGAACACCGACCGGGTATACACGTTATTTTATACCGGCTGGGTTCTTAACCAAGGAAAAAATATATAATGACCAAGAACGGGTATACCCGGTCGGTTTCCACTCAAAAACGGGTACATGCTGGAAGAACAGAAAAAACACGCCCAGCAAGCCACGCGATTGGCCGAAAACAAATGTATTTTTGAAAGATACTGACCCGAGTACAACTAACTGTAAATGTCAATTACGCTTGGCTCAAAACCGTTTTTGGTTATTTGTTTTGGTTTGCCACTTGCCTACAGTGTGCCTCGCTCTCAACTGCGTCAGACGCTCTGCGGAAGCTCTTTCGTTGTTTCATTTCCTTCCATGCTTTTCTTCCAAGCTTTTTCCCAATTCACTTAACCTCCATTCAACCATTTTACGCACCTGGGTACGAACGAACGTCTTCAAAGTCATATATACGACCATCCACCAAATGTATTGCTGTTGCATGTGTGCACAGCAGTATTAACATACCTAGTACCTGGTATGTACGTAGGATACTTATATACGACTGTGTTGTTGTAGTATGTAATATAGGGTGTATTGCAGGTACACTCTGAGACCAAGTAAAACACACATGCTTGCCGCCAGAACCCTCCTCTAAGCACCCCTGACCGCTGATCCTGCTCCCAATCCCACCCGGGCCTGGGCCCTCAAAACATAATCCGGACACGTCTAAGTGTATAGTTAGGCGCCGACAAGCGTACCTGGTTGTCACTACCTCTCAAAAACAGGCACTATGTGCTTTTGGCCAATCTATCCCGTAGGGTGGCTCGTGGAATGTGGTGTTTTGACTCGGTTCCATGCTGTACCTGTTTCCGACCCAAACCGGCGCGGGTGCACCTGTTTTTGGCTATTGCACAATTATATATAGGAATAAAGCAAACCAACAATCAGACAACCAAACAAAAACATAAAAAAGAAAAATAAATAATGTGTCGTGCTTCTCCCAGAGGACATGCGACAGACAGTAAAAAATACGCTAAAATGAAACGAAATGAAAGAAAATGAAAAACAACGTAAACATAGCGTAAACATAGTAAGACTAAGAACGAAAGGACAAGATAGGCAACCATAGCACGTCATAAGAAGCACATTCCAGGCAGCCTAGGCAGGTTTGTAGCCGTAGTACAGCTATACTACAGACAGGTTCTACCAGCTTGTCGGTCTGGTACCTTGCTACCCTGTCTGCCGTCTCGTTCCTCCTTTCGTCCGCCGCGGGGTCCCAAATAACCCCGCCCCCCCCCCCCGTCTCTGTTTCCTTGGGTGCCACCCATACAACGGATGCGTAGGGCTTCGTACTCAGTTCCGGTTCATTTTCGCGCCACACGCGAAAGTCAAGGAAAGAGAGGAGGCATTAACAAAAAACAAAATGAATACGTACGTAGCTCAGCAATCAAAGAACAACCTAGGAAAATACGGAAGGACAGAAAAATGAAGGCAAAAAGCGACCACGGCAAAATCTTGAAACTAATATAAAATTATGCGAGGGGCTGTAGCATCGCTGGCGGGCCCCCCTGGTGGAGCTGCGACAGGAAATACACCAAGCGAATATAGAGCCAAGAAATACTCTCAGAAAAATATTAATGTACGATGTGATAAACCCAGCTCATGAATATAATACGTATGTATATTTTCTGAATATTGCCAGACCTAACTCACGTCCAGTCGACCAGGTAAATCAGGGTGCAAGTGCCGGCAGCACGGCAACCGCTGACTCCGCTACGTACACATTGGAGGGTATCTGGAAGTGTTTACCCTACAGCGATCAAGAGAAAAAGGTGGGTGCCCTCTGTCCTGATTCGAGATGACGCTACTGTCGTTGTATCATAAATATCATTGTTGACTCAACTCCAGTACAGCAGTAGTGGGTCGGTTTCATTAGACGTCGATGTGCGTCGGCTATAATTCAGGTTTATCTGCCTGTTGATGTCGCCAGTGCATCAACGGGTGGGAGGGTGGGTGGGTTGATCCGCCGCACATTTCTCTAGACCGCAACAAGCTAGCTTCTACACGTCCCGCGTGACGAAGTTGGTACCGTCGTCGCCGGTACGGCCGCGCTCTGCTTTGATGTCACGTGTAAAAACTAGTATATGCGTGATGCATGATACACGTATCATACCTGCTGACACATTTCGATTGCATCACGACGATCTCTGTGGTACGTGGTACCTCGACCGCGCCGATCCAGTCCATAAAGAACTGTTGGTGAAGCTTGCCGACCACTGCCTAGGCCCATCATCCTGCTAACAAGGGCAGACGCCACCAGTTGACAACAGTCAGCACCCGCTCTATTCAATGCTGGAACCGTCAATCAAGCGTCCATACCCTAGGCAAGAGGGTTCCTGTTGGGACGCTGTGCGTCTAACTTTCTGTCGGCCAGCCATGTGCCAGAGCGGTACACATACATTCCAGTCTGTACCTGTTATGTGAATAGTCCCGAATACTTGCGCAACTACTGTACTGCGGTACGAGTAGTGTGGATTATTTTAGTTTCACGAAACAGGGACATAATATGTATGAATATGAATATTACATACCGTGTTACAAGGCACGAAGCACACCCCGGTGATAACAATTTCCCTCACACAAATATTATCACCGGGTGTGATGGTGTAAGGGTCTGGAATCTTACGTACTCCGGGTGATATTCACCATGCGCCGTAGCCCAGCAGCTAGGGTGTGTGGTAACTAGGGGATGTGGTATTGAGGCGGCGTGCTACGTAACAAGAGTGATAAATATAATGTCACACGTGCAACTTTATATATGCGTGATGCACGATCCACGCACCTGCTGTCACATGTCGATTGCATCACAACGATCTCTGTGGTACGTGGAACCTAGACCGCGCCGATCCGGTTCATAGGGTACTGTTGGTAAAGCTTGCCGTCCGCTGCCCAGGCCGATCATCCTGCTAACGAGGGCAGGCGCCACTAGTTGAAAAAAGGCAGCAACCACCCGCTCCATTCAATGCTGGAACCGTCAATCAACCGTCCATACCCTAGGCAAGGGGGTTCCTGTTGGGACACTATTGTGCGTCTAATTTTCTGTGGGCCATCCATGTGCCAGAGCAGTACACGTACATTCCAGTCGGTATGTTAATATCCCCGATTTACTTGCGCAACTACTGCTGCAGTGTGGAGTATTAAAACAGGGACATAATAAATGTATGATAAGAAGAATATGAATATTGCATACCGTGTAACAAGGCAGGAAGCACACCTCGGTGATAACAATCTCCCTTATACAAGTATGATCACCGCGTGTGATGTTGTAAGGGTGTGGAATAGAACGTATCCCCGGTGATATTTACCATGCGTCTGGCCGTGCAGCTAGGGCGTGTAGTAACGAGGGGATGTGGTATTGAGGAGGCGTACTAACGATACGAATAATTATAAGGTCACACGTGCAACTTAACATATCCGTACTACATGATCCACGTACCTGCTGTCACATGTCGATTGCATCACGACGATCTGTATGGTCCGTGGTTCCTAGTACGCGCAGATCCGGTCCATAGGGTACTACTGTTGGTGAAGATGCCGACCACTGCCCAGGCCCATCATTCAGTAGCGAGGGCAGATGCCACCTGTTGCCAACAGTCAGCAGCCGCTCTATTCAATGCTGGAACCGTCAATCAACCGTGGATACCCTAGGCTAGAGGGTTCTTGTTGGGACGCCGTGCGTCTAATTTTCTCGCGGCCAGCCACGTGCCAGAGCAGTACACGTACATTCCAGGCAGTATGTTAATAACCCCGATTACTTGGCAGTACCGCCCCGCTCATAATATACCAGAAATCGGGCTTGGCTGACTTTCCTATTTGAGAAAGGCTTGTGTCCCACACTAACTTCAGTAAAATAGTTGTCGACTTTCCTATTTCCCCCGTAATGTTTAGGCGGAGTTTCTTGTGGGGCACGTTCTTATGACAGGGCCGGACGTGTACTGCTGTGGTGTGGATTATTTTAGTTTCACAAAACAGGGGCATAATAAATGTATGATAAGAAGAATGTGAATATTAACTACCGTGTAACAAGGCAGGAAGCACACCCGGGTGATAACAATTTCCCTTAGACAAATATTATCACTGGGTGTGACGGTGTAAGGGTCTGGAATCTAACGTATCCCTGGTGATGATCACCATGCTCCGTAGCTCCGCAGCTAGAGTGTGTTGTAACGAGGGGATGTGGTATTGAGGAGGCGTGCTAACGATAGTGATAGCTATAATGTCACACGTGCAGCTTTATATATGCGTGATGCATGATCCACGTACCTGCTGTCACATGTCGAATGCACCACGACGATCTCTGGGGTACGTGGGACCATGACCACGCTGATCCGGTTCATAGTTCATAGGGTTCTTTTGATTAAGCTTGCCGACCACTGCCCAGGCCAATCATCCATCTAACGAGGGCAGATCCCACCAGTTGATATCAGTTTGATATCAGTCAGCACCCGCTCTATTCAATGCTGGAGCCGTCAATCAACCGTCCATACCCTAGGCAAGAGGGTTCCTGTTGAGACACTATTATTGTGCTTCTAATTTTCTGTCGGCCAGCCATGTGCCAGAGCAGTACACGTGCATTCCAGTCGGTATGTTAATAATTCCGATTACTTGCGCAACTACTGCTGCTGCTGTAGTGTGGATTATAATTAATGTATGATAAGAAGAATAATAATACCTGGTATTGCATACCGTGTGACCAGGCAGGAAACAAACACCGGTGATAACCCTTATACAACAATAAGCACCGGGTGTGATGTTGTAAGGGTGTAGAATCTGACGTATCCCCGGTGATAATCAGCATGAGGCCATAGCCCCGCAGCTAGGGGGTGTGGTAACGAGGGGGTGTGGTATTGAGGAGGCGTGCTGACGATAGTGAAAATATGTATTGCTACGATAGGAGCTCGGTCAGACTGTCGATGGTGCGATATCACAAGGGTGTGGTAGCAAGGGGGTCGACCACCGCAAAGGGGGTAATGTCGGGAACAAGGGGTGTGCTAACATATGGGAGGCTTTAGTCTCAAACCAGCTTGCACTCTATTTTAACGTAATACCGCCGGTGATTGTTAAGTCCACACTTGAAATAGAAATGACCGTATACAAGGGCGTAAAAAAGAAAGGGAAAACGACACCACACTTGTAGGAAGGTCAGAGAATAAAAAACAAACCGGATATCGCTGTGATCACAGGAGGACGAAATGAGCGAAAATCATTTTTTTTTCGTTTTTTGTTCCCTATATTAACTTGGTTTTAGAGACCCCCCCCCTATTTGCCGTAAAACATATCCCAGCCATGCTGAAATGACGCAAAACGGTTGCCGGTATGACGCATGCTACCGTCGAGGTGCACCCTGTTTTTTCGGCGCGTGGTCACCTGACGAACTATTAACCTCACCCCAAAACTGATTCTTGAAGGAAAGAAAAGTGCGACCCGATGAACAATCCCATGGCCTAACTACCACATAGAAATATTTCAACTCTTGAATTACAGATCGACGCTTTAGGGTTAAAGAACCCCGTCTTTCAGAACTAAGTTCAGCAAAAAAATGTTACCTCTATATCAGTTTCGGGCGGGAAAAAAGTGAAAAAAAAAGAAAAAATTCTCCTGGACGCCGTTGCTCAAAGGCTGCCGAAGTCTCTCAGCATAAAAAACGTTCACGGCTACCTTTTGGCAGGATCAAAGTCCTTCCTCAAAATTAGGAGTGCAAAAACAGAGTCCAGGTAGGAGCAATCGAACTGCACAGGAGTTGTGGTCATGAAAAAGAGAACAGGGTATCAGGGTGCCTGCACCGCCCCTACAGCAGCCTGGTGTGCGTACCACGCCACCACAGCGTACGAGTATGGCGACAAGGCGCGCCATCTTCCTGGAACGAGTCGTCGGCTGGTAATGAGGTGGCGGGGAAAGTAGTGTTTTGCTGGAAGGCGGAATGGGTACCGTACTCGTACAAGAGCAAACAAACGACGGGACGCAACCTCAAGCTGGGCGACCGCGAGGAGGATGTTAGCGATGTACAGTACTTGACGTTTTCGTGGCACGTGTCGCGACACCTCGCGGCGTGCCCACGACGTGTCGCGACATGCCACGACACGCCACGGGCGCTGCTTCGACACGCCGCGACATGTCGCGGCATGCCGTGACACCCCACGACGTGCCGCTACAAGTGTCTCTAACCCGAACCCAAACGCTAACCCTACGTGTCGCGGCATGTCGCTAAATGTCGCGGCACGTGTCGCGACATGCCGCGATACGAACCACGAAAAAGTCATAAAATGTAGATCCGTGATTCCTCCTCAACTGCTGTAAGTAGGTTATGTACTATTTTATTATCACCAAGTTATGGGCCTTCAAGAGGTCTTGTGGCAGATGCTTTGGGCGCAGCTTGTATGACCTAAGACCCGACACAGCAGTAGTAACATATGGTGCACCCGGTAGCGTACCAGGTACTTTGCATCGAAATCTGCTCAGTATCTAATTTTGTAGCAGATGGTACGGAATCAACTACACCAACCGCCAAACAAATAAAACCATCACGAACGAAACCGACAGCTTTGCCCCCACGTAATCGAGCGCTCTTACCAGCTGCCCAAAATAGAACGTGCGGTTACTTGCTGCCTCCGGGAGGCTGACTTTCGCAAAAACAAGGGTTTAACTGCGTGTCGCCGGCAGGTGTCGCTAACCCTAACCCTAACCCTACGTGTCGCGGCATGTCGCGACATGCCGCGACACGAACCACGAAAAAGTCGAACAATGTAGATCCGTTGGGGGTGTAGAGGGTGTGTTCGCGCTGTTCGAAATGGAAACAAAGGAAAACATTCTAAAACCAATCACGACGCGTACGCACACAACCTCCATAAGCTGGACGACAGCAAGGAGGAAGGCAAATGTTTGTGTCCCTCGCTGTCAAAAGTGTTCTGTGTAACCACGTGCCTCTACCATGGGTCGGTCGTAGATATTGTACTCGTATCACCAAATAACCAAATATACACACACAAGTAGAGCCAGTACCTGTCGTCAAAGGCCCATCATAACACAGGAGTGAGCCATACCTTTCCGTCACGTTCCACCCTCACATATATACGGGCGGTATCTTGTCATCAAAGCCCGGGTCGTATCTTTAAATCATCGACTGATCCCGTAGGGAGCAGCTCCATCCCCCCAGCCACGAGGCATACTAAATAATGCCTCGATACATAATACCAAACCCCACAATATGTGAAACCCCCAAAGATATCCGCCGACCGCATCAAGCTACCGCATAACACGAACAGCCCCCCTATTAGGTACCGGTATGCGATACGATAGGTCCCGAATATGTTATCACCAATTGCCAGGTAAAACGGCAAGTCCAAATTTCACAGATGAATCATTGCCAAGGTAGAATGGCAAGTCCCAAAATCCACAAAATTACCAAAGACGGCATTCCCGAGGCCGAATCCCTCAATCTCGATTCCAGATATAGACCTCCTAAACTATATCAAGCTAGTGACTACGGGAAGGGGAAAATCCAACAAACGTGGGTATGCTGGTAAAACGACCGTGGGAAATGTGATACAGGGGGGGGAGCGGAGGCAAAAGGTCACGACGGAAGGTGGTGGGGCATCGTGGTGGACCGGAAGTTCATGTCATTTCATGCAGTAGTCACATGCTTCTCACTCGACTTTGTGGTTCGCCTGCTGCAAACGTCGTGTCGATCATGACTTTTAAAATCCTGGACAATAACCCCCAAACATGAACAATTCGTAAAATCCAGGACAAATACCCACTCCCAATCTTGATCACCAGCACGATCATCGATTTTTTTGTTTGTAGTTTGTTTCTCAAACTAATTAATGACTTTACAAATATACATACCTACGTAATGTGGAGTAAATATATAAATTGCCTTAGTTGCACGCTTGCCCTTGAAATTTAGTTTTTTGTGGCGTTTTACGATCGAGGTGAACGCAACACGCCCAACCATAGTTGTGGTCGATGCCATAGGTAACCGCGGTAAGCGAGGTGTGGGTTGTACGAGCTCTGCGAAAAAACACGACGTTTTTTTCCGGTTGCAAAATTATTTCCGGTATAATTTCGACCTTTCATTACTCCCTACCGCAAACTGTACCACGGGTACACACCTGGCTCGGCTGCGTGCAGCCAGCTCCCAGTGCTTACGCATTGCGAGGCTCGTAACCTCATAGAGGGGTTGAATCCCGGGTGGCGGTGCGATTGCCGTAAGCTATGCCAGAGCCCTCACCAAAGAGGCAAGCAACCAGCAGGAGGGAAAATATGTTGTTGCAAATAAATGTTGCAATCAGGCTCAAAGCTTCAAGGAGCTGATAAAAAAGGAGAACCCCCAAGGGCAGTTGTTGGTATCGATTAAAACCGGTCCTGAAGAAGAGACGAAGAGTGAGGCTGTGGAGTGGGTTGTGAGAGAGGTGTGCGCGTGCATCCTCCACCGATCAAAACTGCTCCAGACCCTATATATGCAGCAGAATAACCCAAGTTACAAGTACGAGTAAAAACAGAACAAAACTCGTTTGAACTACAGTAGTACTATTGTGTACCAAACAACTGGGGTTATGCCGCAATACATATGATCTCCTGCAAGGAGGTATGGCTCTTTAGCATCTGGTATGCACATATGTATGATACGACATACACATCGTGCCAAAACCAGTAGGACTGGTATCACGTCAGCGTCTGGTGCTGTTCTGTGCCAAAATAGCATGTATCCGTATCAACGAACTATGATCATACACTCTGGGCACTACTATTAATATGACATTACTCGTATGTCAGTACTGAACAGCGCATCATGCTGCTGTGTCCTACGAGCTACATATACCAGACGATTTTGTTCAAGACATCGAACTGATAGCCTACGTACTAGCTACTACAGCAGCTGACCGTGTACCAGGTAGCATTTACGGTAAATATATTTAACATATAGCCCGAACCATATACCTCTCGGCAGTTTAAGCAGTTTTTGCGAATTTTGATAAAACATGTCTCGTCATTTCTTCGGCAGCAACACGAGGTCTTCGGTTAAACTATCGACAAATCGTGACTCCTTACCGAACACGACACATAATGACTCCCGACCCACATATAGTTTGTTGTTATTATATTGAGTATTGTATGATCGGGCGTTTTGTATCTGTAAAAGGGAAGGGGGGGGGTAAGGGCCCATATTAACGAGTATAAAATAAATTCAATCTGGAAAAAATAAAATTCAAATCCGATTTTCATTGGTCAACACACGCACCACCACCAAAGATTAGGATCTTGGGGTATAACATTTGGTGCTGGTGCCTGTGTTGACCAAGGAAAAGCGAATTTGACTTTTTTTTTTTTTTTAATTGAATTTATTTTACAGTCGTTAATATGGGACCTAACGAATGCTGTTTTTAATCACGAACCGATTTGGACAAGCCGCTCGGCAGCAATGATGTTAGATATTCTTGAACTCCGTTATGGTTTCTACACGCTGCTGTGACCGCGTAGGAGTCAAAGCATAAGGCCAACCTTTACCCCCTCTTCCCGGCTCATCTGTGATCTAAGTGGGGGAGTTGGTCGAACACAGCTACAGTAGTTGTCAAAATAGAGGGAATCTACAGTAAAATCAGGTTATTATTTTTTTCCGCTTTTACGTACGTAATCAAAATCCATGTTCGATTTTCGAGTGATCTGCCGCATTCTTGGGCGGCCCGGCAAAAAGACACCGCGTCCCATACCAAACTACTGCAGGTCTTGCATCGTGCATGCTGCGGGCGATACATAGACAACAGCTAGTAGTTGTGCTGGCGGCATAGTGAACACACTCCAACGAGCCCTGTCCACCCTCTCGATGTTCTGATACACAGCACCGCGTGGTTGTCCTTTATTTATGTGACTCACAACTTCGGTAAGCATACCAGGTTTACAGTATGCTCCAAGGTGCCGTCGGTGACTACGTAGTGGAGCATGTACACCAGTGTACGACATATATATATATATACGTACAAAGAAACAGAAGAGTTAGACACCGCATAACCTACAAAAACTGTTAGGTGTAGACGCATGCTACAATAGAGGTGCACCATTTGTTTTGCTGTGAGCTAGTCACTCAAGGAGCGTCGTATCTCACCGTACAAAATATATTTCGGGGGGAAATAAAGGTGCTATTGGATGATAAACCTCATGACCGAAGCATCCTCTGAAACACAATTCGCCAAAAAAACGAAAGTCCGACGAATTTGGGTTAAGGAGACCGATCGTAATAAAAACGATTCAAACAAAAAAAGTGCTACCTCTTCCGTAGCACGCGTCTGTAATAGTAGGAGTGGCTGCGGTAATAACCACACCTCCCTCGAGAAACAGTGCAAAAGCATGGCCAACACCAAGCAGTCGCTGTGCTGCGTGTTGTCTCATCCCGTGCATGTGGTAGCAAGGTGCCGGGGTCGAAGTAGGAACATTCGCTCGTCGAGAGCCTATCTGACGAGCAAAGCTCATCCTGTAAACCAAACCCGTGCCTGATGATGGTACCGGTTATTGATACGTACCTGGCATTTACCACAATGCGTCTAGCTGCGTACTTTGCCTATCCGTATCTGCGTACAGCGAATCCGAGATTTAATTTTGTGTTTTTGGCAGATTTTCCAGGTCGCACGTAGGTTTGTTCATTGTGCGGGTAGATCACCTTGAGCTCTTATTTTTTGTTTTTCGGATCACTCGGTCCAGGCCGTCCACTCAGAAAGCAAGTGGTTTCATTTCGCAACTATCGCTCCCCTCTGCCCTCGAGAATCAGCGCAAAGGTTGGGTTTTATCGGTTATGACGAGTACAATACACTGCCCATTGTAAAGCACACACAAACTTATGCATGCCTAAAACCACACGATAAGCAGAAAATAGTTTCAACATGTGCACGCAATACAAAGAACAATGAAAGTAGAAGAAAGAAAAACAAAGGCTGAAGGGACGCCGATCATGAAGCAAAGACGGTTCAAAATCACGCCTCTATAATTATCTTTAAAACTGAATTAGGAGAGGCGATCCGTAGCCCAAATATCATACTTATATTCCACAAATTGTGAACGTATTATTTTGTGATAAATGGAGGTATGGTGGTGCCTTGGTCGCAGTACATCCGCGTGAATATTGTTTATCTGTCGAAGATAAAAATCTCAATTTGTCGTGCCTACTATCTGGAGAACATATACAAACAGCTCTGGTAATATTAAAGCGTAGTCAACAGCACTGCCGCAGTCCAAAACAGCATCTAGAATCGATCGTCAGCAACTTGAATGGCCCCATCCGCCCCATGGTTACGCTAAAACGAAATATCACCCCCCGTGCTTGTTCATCGGTCGTGAATTGCTTCTGCAGCATGGTACCTCACGTCATGACCATCTTCGCCGCTGGGCTGTCAATGGTCTATACACAAGGAGCACAAGCCGCTCCCTGCCCGACTGGCACTGTTTCAGTGAACCTGACTTCCAGCGAAGACGTACAGAGTCAACTAACGGATATGCTAAATTGCACTGGTCAGGGTGTCTTCAACGCTACTTTGTTTGGACATCTGCAAGTGGCACAGTCCATCGACGTGTCGGACGAGAAGAATTTGACGATTACTGGCGTTAACGACTCCGTCCTTTACTACTTCAGCCGTGACGGCGATGTTTTCGTCGAAAGAGCTCCTGGTGGCATGTTTTTTGTGTCGAACAGGTCCATCTTGACTCTCAAGAACATGACACTCGATGGAGAGTTTTCACAAGATCGCACGGCAGTCACTGTGGCTTCTTCCAGTTCATTATACGCGGTGGACTCCGATTTCCGCAACCACCGGGGCTCGACACAAGGAGGTGACCAAAGGCTTTAGAGTACATGCACAACACACGAGTTTGGGGAAACCGCAACGGACAGTGGCAACTTGAGTAACGTTTTTATAAAAACAAACGTTGACCACACCCAAAGAAGCGTTCTAGGCATTTGCTCGAATAACTAGTGGTAACAAGATGATGTGTGTTGTAGATGCCGTTAGTTATTTCCTAGAAATTATAAAAGCGAAACTTAGCCGCCTGCTGATCTTCAAGTGTGTCCTGGAATATGAATTAACTTGGCCTTCCTGACGAGTACACGTGTGTATTTGGTCGCATGATCGGCATTATCGACATCCAGATCTTGCACGGGACGCGGCTGTAACCGTTCGACCATATGTCGTGCGAAGTAGCTGCCCCGGAATTTGTCGGCAGTAATCGTGATATATCTGGCCACTGTGGTTCTTGTCGGGACGCGATTGGATCCACTCGTGCTCGCCCGCCCGTGCCGTAGCGTCGTGCTGCGTTTACACTGTCGGCCTGGCTTTCACCTGTAGCTGCAATATCAGTAATTTGGATGTTGGTTTCGATGCCCGATTCGTCCCTCCAGTCGCCTCCGCTGTCTAAGCGCTGGTAGTTATACCGATGTACGACTAAATTAGGGGATTGCAGGTATGGAAATTGTGCTGTGGACGACACAGGCCGTCTACAGCAGGTCTACTCTAGGCGAATGAACAGGACCCCCACCCCACATCAACCCCGACTTAATATAGGGCGATCATCGAAAATCAAAGACAGGTTCAATTGACACGTGCTAGATGCAGATGCAATCATTATTTGCTGTGGCTGCCTCGCTTGAGCAGTGGAATACGCCCCTGTAACTGACTCTCTATAACAACTAAAGCGGAAACCTGCCCTAAGTAGATTTACAACGAATATAAGCCGTTTCAAGCATATTACTATTTACTCAGTATCCGAAGTTCACGCCGTTTGATGGAGCTAAAACCTGAAGCCCGGAAGATATGTTCTATGAGCCCTTGCCGACTCGTCTAAGGTGGTTTTATTGTTGCTTGTTATTTTGTTTGCAATTTGTTTGTTTTTGGGGAGCTTTGGGTCTTATGGGATGCCGAATGTCCAGCAGTGAACAACAAAGCAAACAGACGAATCCTATTTATCAATCATTCAGCAATAGCACATAGAAAACACGGTGCAATGTTCAGGATTTATATTCAAACAACGGCGTGGACATTTGTAGTCTCGTGCAGTACACATAAAAGTCATAGCCGTTGCCTCTTATTTTCATTGTTTCAGCATTTAATCGATTTTTTGGCAAAAAATATTACTTGCTATTGATCATACGAAGCCAGATTTTCGAAATATTAGCGTAACCATTTGTGTAAGCCTGGCTCGGGAAACTTGGAAGTGTCTCGCTCAGGAGCCAACGTATTCCTATAATAGGGTGATATTTATTGATCTCACCAAAGGTCCGTGATTGGTCGGGGCACAATTTCAGCGATAGCGCTCGTCCCAGGTCTTAAAAACAACTGTACGGATTGGCATTACCTTCTACTGTCCAGAGAGGGTTCGTTTTATACGAAATATGAGACATTTTTGTTGGTATTGCACGCGGCATTCGTGACTGCCAATAATTGTGGTTTTACGCCCAAACCAGAATGTCTGACAACCTAGAAAAACACAAATACTGTTCGGACGAAATTGATATTTCCTCGGTTAAACAGCCACGACAGTTACAATCTGTTTTAGACAAGATCTTCTACCGCACCTCTATCGACGCCGGTACAATTATATCCCCCATATATATTCAAGTACTCAGGTTGATAATGTTAAGGTCATTTGTGCTCATTTGATTTCCACTATTTCCCGGTGCCGCTGCGTCATTATCTTGCACTCAGAGCGATAGGTAATGTTTGTGTGGCGTTTCCGGTTTCATAGCTGCTGATATTACATTGCTATGTATTCTAGTTTGGATCATATGCATGCGACGGCAACGGCGCACCATGTTGCAGATTTCTCAAAGACCTCTCACTTGAGAAGCTCTACACTCATAGTCAGTAATCCTTTTAAACTGGTTTTGAAGGAACATAGAGGTACCGCCCGACGAATAATCCCATGGCTGACTGTACAGTGAACGACATTGCAACGCAAGATGAAAACGGCCGACTATTGACCATTCGTAAAAAAACAAAAGCGAAGACGTTCTACCTCTCTCTCATGGACAGCGTCGTCGTTGGTTCGAATATCGCGGATCTCTTACATCGATGTTTCGACCGTGCACGCTGAAGACATAATAAATGGTTAGGACAATGTACCCTTAGGTACTAGGGGTGGTGAGGGGAATGCCCTGGAGATACAATGCAGCATGAGTATATTCAACGAACCAGAACGTGCATAATGTTTTGGATATATATATATTGTAGCGTAACCCACCAGTTTACCTTGTCGCGTAGCTTGTTAGGACAGTGGGTAATTATTACGAACAACAAAGCTGGCGTTTCGGTTGACGCCATAACCAACGGCTGCAGGTTGTTGTGCGCGTTAGAGCGTTGCACATGCTGAACACGCTTGGTTTCGATTTGATACCTCGACCACCGATCGGTTGCGCGCCAACCTCACGGCACGCATGCTACGATAGAGGTGCACCATGATTTTTCTGAGCTCCTCACTTAAGGAGCGTCATACCTCACCGAAACAATGATTTTGGAGGAAACTAAAAGAGCTGCCGGATGCGAAATCTCATGACCGAAGTATACCCTGAAACATTATTCGTCACAAAAATGAAAGTCCGACGAATTTGGGTTAAGGAACCCGATCGTTCAGAAAACGATTCAGCCAAAAAGTGCCACCTCTACCGTAGAACGCGTCACGGCGTTCATGTTTTGAGACCTTTGAGGACATGGTACTAGCTGTTGTAGGGTAGTAGTCGACCGTCGTTGCTACGTCTGACACAAATTTGGGCGGTTCTCTGCGTGTTCCCGCAGGTGCAATTTCAGCAAGCCAATCGTGCATAAACATCGGAGGAACTTCCAACTTCAGCGGCAACCACGCCCAATTCGGTGGTAAGATATGCCACACTTACCTCGTTAATTGGGCGCCGGTTAAGTCGATGAAAGGGCGTGGCGATCACGCCGAAGGAAAAACAGCATGCACACCTGGCTGCCAATTTGTGCATTGTTCTAAAACGTGAAGCCACCGCCGCCTGGGTGTTTTAGTCCGGCCACCACAGTTGAAGAGTAGTTCGCCGTGGTTGAATAGTTGGACGCCTTATATTACATCCGTCATGATCCAGGATCGGTTCCAATCGATGTCAACACGCCCAGACCATGCTACGTTCCTTTACTGCTCGATGACCACTTCTGTCGAACACGCCGGCATGTTCCGGACGATTGGCGGCTACTGTTCAACCCGTATAGGGAAGGGTCGACGGTATACAACAATACAATACCAGACTCGCTCACGCATATCGAACACAGCCTGTATATATGCAACCGGCCCTTGCTGTCCCCACGCAGGTTCCATATACTCCAACCACTCAGCGGTTTACATCGACGGCAGCCCGTACTTCGGCGACAACTCCGCTGAGGCCGGGGGTAAGAGAGTCCTAGTTGGAATGCAGTCAACTGCATGTGGATTTGAGTTGCCGAGGGCCTCAAAATCGTTGCCGCTCTTGGAAAAGCATGGGCTTTTCACATTATGTATATGTGCGGGGCGTTTCGGTGTAAGGATAGGTTGTTTACTACAGCACACACAAAACACACGGTTGACAGTATCTGACAGTAGGGTACACGTTCTTTAAACCTGCTTCGAGTTATCGTCCTGTACTACAGTACACGGCCGTCGGCTTGCCCGGGCGGAAACGCTATATACGGTCGGCTAACACAATCACCCCGATCGTTATGCCCCAGTATGCTTACGAAGAGAAACCTACCAGTGTCACTTGTGTTGCGAAGCTTCGCCGGCGTCGGCCACAAACTGGTTTAATCCTCATAGCGGAGGATCGTCGGAGAGTTACGTTTAGAAGGCCTGCGGGGATTTACCGATCCGCTCTGTTACCTATCTCGCTGCTAGAGAATATCACCGACTGCAGCATCCACCGTGACAAATATGATAGCAGTATCGACGAATTTCAATACGTGCAGGTGAATTATCTTTACCTTGCCCGATGTTGTGATGTTTACACCACAAGTACCCACCAGAGGTATCTTCAGCCGATTACCAGGGTCGATATATCGAGCATCGGTCGAGAGCAACCACAATATACCAGGAATATTTGCAGGGCCGGCTCTACCCACGTGTCTGGTTTGGAATTGTTCAAACTCTCAGGAGCGGCTTTGGTCTAGTCCGTGGATTTTCAAACCTCGCGATTTGGATTAAGTTGGGTTGTGATTGCTTCGAATCTCACGCGTATAGTCGTTTCGGATCAAGAGGCGATGGAGACCTCACGGGTCGTATCAGGTCGTGATGCGTGTGAAGCTGATCACTCGCCGGCCCGGCCAGCACAACTAACGATATATTTCATTTTTGTCTGCGGGCAGCATCCGCGCATCCGGCCCGCTAAATCATTTCTTCAGAACCTTTCAGCGTTCTGCCTCAATGATTGTCTCGCATTCGCACTGGGTATTGTTTACTTTCATACAAATGTCAAACATTGCATCATCACCAAACTTATATACCCATGTCTCGTTCATCCATACCCAGTACAGCAACACCACATATCATAGGGGGGTACAGAACTGGATACCATATTGTTCTGACCTGTCAACCCTGCTCATGCCTCTGCCCCTCGTCTCGAGCGTAGCCATCATAATGTATTGTGTGCGCCGCTAGTTTCCGATTAGCTGCAAACTTCAGAATATGTGAAGTATGACCACTTTTGATAAATTGGGGCCTGAGATGCGCGCTAGGATGTTCTGGCCCTCTACCTATCGCCGCAGGTAGCATATATGCCTACGAGTCGGAGGTACAAATCAAAATGGCCGAACATTGATCATTCGTAACAAAAAATGGCGAAAACGTGCTACCTCTATCATGGAAAGCGTTGTCGGTGGTTCGAATATCGCAGATCTCGTACACCTATTTTTAGATATTGCTGGAGGCTTAATTAATGGTTAGGACAATGTACCTCTTGATACTAGGGGTAGTAAGGAGGATGCCCTCCAGCTACTAAGCAGCATGAGTATATTCAATGAACGGGAGCGTACATAATGTTTTAGCTATACATATATAGATATATATATTGTAGCGTAACCCACCAGTTTACGTTGTCGCGTAACTTACTAGGCCAGTGAGTTGTTCTATACGAGCCACAAAGCCGGCATTTTCGTAGAGGACATTCGTAGAGGACATACCCAACGGCCGCACGTTGGTGTACTTGTTAGCGCGTTGCATATGCTGAACATACTCGGTTTCGATTTGATACCTCGACCACCGATCGGTTGCGCGGCAATCTAACAGCGTGCATGTTTCCACACATTAGAGGGCATGGTCCTAGGTATTGTAGTGCAGTAACTTACCATCGTTGCTACGTCTGACACAAACGTGAGCGGTTCTCTGTGTGTTCCCGCAGGTGCAATTTCAGCAAGTCAATCGTACATTCACATCGGAGGAACTTCCATCTTCAGCGGCAACCACGCCCAATTCGGTGGTAAGATATGCCACACGTACCTCGTTAATCGGGCGCCGGTTAAGTCGATGAAAGGGCGTGACGATCACGCGAAGGAAAAACAGCATGCACACCTGGCTGCCAATTTGTGCATTGTTCTAAAACGTGAAGCCACCGCCGCCTGGGTGTTTTAGTCCGGCCACCACAGTTGAAGAGTAGTTCACCGTGGTTGCATAGTTGGACTCCTTATATTACATCCGTCATGATCCAGGATCGGTTCCAATCGATGTCAACACGCCCAGACCATGCTATGTTCCTTTACTGCCCGATGACCACTTCTGTCGAACACGCCGGCATGTTCCGGACGATTGGCGGCTACTGGTCGACCCGTATAGGGAAGGGTCGACGGTATACAACAATACAATACCAGACTCGCTCACGCATAGCGAACAAAGCCTGTATATATGCAACCGACCCTTGCTGTCCCCACGCAGGTTCCATATACTCCAACCACTCAGAGGTTTACATCGACGGCAGCCCGTACTTCGGCGACAACTCCGCTGAGGCCGGGGGTAAGAGAGTCCTAGTTGCAATGCAGTCAACTCCATGTGGATTTGAGTTGCCGAGGGCCTCAAAATCGTTGCCGCTCTTGGAAAAGCATGGGCTTTTCACATTATGTATATGTGCGGGGCGTTTCGGTGTAAGGATAGGTTGTTTACTACAGCACACACAAAACACACGGTTGACAGTATCTGACATTAGGGTACACGTTCTTTAAACCTGCTTGGAGTTATCGTCCTGTACTACACCGCCGTCGGCTTGCCCGGGCGGAAACGCTATATACGGTCGGCTAACACAATCACCCCGAGCGTTATGCCCCAGTATGCTTACGAAGAGAAACCTACCAGTGTCACTTGTGTTGCGAAGCTTCGCCGGCGTCGGCCACAAACTGGTTTAATCCTCATAGCGGACGATCGTCGGAGAGTTACGTTTAGAAGGCCTGCGGCGATTTACCGATCCACTCTGTTACCTATCTCGCTGCTAGAGAATATCACCGACTGCAGCATCCACCGTGACAAATATGATAGCAGTATTGATGAATTTCAATACGTGCAGGTGAATTATCTTGACCTTCCCCGATGTTGTGGTGTTTACACCATAAGTATCCGCCAAAGATTTCTTCAGCCGATTACCAGGGTCGATATATCGAGCATCGGTCGAGAGCAACCACAATATACCAGGAATATTTGCAGGGCCGGCTCTACCCACGTGTCTGGTTTGGAATTGTTCAACCTCTCAGGAGCGGCTTTGGTTCAGTCTGTGGATTTTCAAACCTCTCGATTTGGATTAAGTTGGGTTGTGATTGCTTCGAATCTCACGCGTATAGTCGGGTCGGATCAAGAGGCGATGGAGACCGCACGGGTCGTATCAGGTCGTGATGCGTGTGAAGCTGATCACTCGCCGGCCCGGCCAGCACAACTAACGATATATTTCATTTTTGTCTGCGGGCAGCATCCGCGCATCCGGCCCGCTAAATCATTTCTTCAGAACCTTCCAGCGTTCTGCCTGAATGTGTGTCTCGCACTCGCACTGGGTATTGCTTACTTTCATACAAACGTCAAACATTGCATCATCACCAAACTTATATACCCATGTCTCGTTCATCCATACCCAGTACAGCAACACCAAATATCATAGGGGGGTACAGAACTGGATACCATATTGTTCTGACCTTTCAACCCTGTTCATGCCTCTGCCCCTCCTTGCGTGCGTAGCCATCATCATGTATTGTGTGCGCCGCTAGTTTTCGATTAGTTGCAAACTTTATAACATGTGAAGTGTGAGTGAAATGTACTATAGGCCATGGGAGCGTTTATCTGGTACGTACGAAGCTGTTTGATTTCCCCTCGACAACGTGTTTGTGCGGAATAGAGAGCTCTCCAAGTGATTACTCTCAGGAAACAAACACGTTGAACCTCTATCCTATTAAGAGTGGACTATGTCTTATAAACGTACGACTATTTTCGGTTTCAAAGCTGTGAAGCTTGGGTGTTGTATGTTTCTGTTTGATGGCCACGATGTATCACATTGCTGTTCGAAACGCACTGGTGACCCTTAAACAAAGAAAATGGACAGCATGTTCGGCACGTACATTCGTACGGTATATGGTTCCGCTCAAAGAAGTGGTTTGTGATAGAGGTGCAATGATTGACTAGGAGAGGGCCTAGCCTCTTGTTGAACAAGTGAATAATCACACATACGATATTATAGGCTGTGTATGCCGCGTTTGGTGGTGACGATAATGGGAACAATGGAGGAAGTCACAATAGGAATACCGAACTAACAAAACAATATGGGGGTATGTAACAACTCAAATGGAAGGCAATGCGAAGCGGTACTAACGCTGGTCGGGGCTCAAACACACGTCTCCAAGTCTGAGGTATATCGCATCCAAAAGGTCAACCAAGCCGACGTGTCATTTAACTTCAAGAAGAAGCCACTACCTCGCAAAACTCGTGGCACATGCAAGCGCGACACATGACACAAGCGACAAAACAAAATCGGGCATCGACACACCTCGAACCTTTTTCTGCGGCGAATGGGAATGAAGAGTTGCGGCGAGACCCTTGGTCCCAAAGCGATACCCACCTGGTGTGTACAGACGAGCAAATCAATTTGCAAACAACGCATACGATGGTAAATACGTACGGATGAACCAAGAAGAGTTTTTTTCCCGGTAGGGGTGGCACCTAAACGTTAGGAGAGCTCTGCCCATCAACCAAACACTTCCTGCGATAAATGCACAAACGTGCGACACCGCGAACAATGTACCTGGCATCCGAAAGCAGAGGTACGCAATGTATGCGTGCAGTAGAAACACTCTGCTTTTAAATAGCCATGCCAACGACGTAGGGGTAAGTAGTTCAGACGGCCAAAAACAAATTCTGACGAAAACGTGCTACCCCTTTTTAAGCATACGTCAAGACGTTGCAAGAAAGAAAACAACACAAACCATTGGTAGCGCTTTCCCGGGCTCGAATGTGCGCCCTTTACAGGTAAGGTTTCACCCAAGCCGGATTCGGTCCGCCGTTTTGTCATCTTTTTTTGGAGAAAACAATATTGCAATACCCGGGTCAACTGCACGCGCGGCACGTGTATACAGCACTCACTGTGCTCAAAAATGGATGATCGTAGACACCCAGGCTGTTTCTCCATATTGAATCTAGAGTTCTGGCCAGATGTACGGTCGACTCGAAACTTGAGATATAATTAATACATGAGGTGAACGGGATCGCTCGCTTCTTGGTCCAACGCGTCCGCCTCCGACTGCACCGGGTAAGGTTTCTCTGACGTACCCCAGCACTCGTCCAGGCGGCATCGGCCCGGGAATTTCCTAAACTTCCACAGTACAGGCCATGGTGTAGACGGTGCAGGCGGTAGAGCAGGGTTAGCCATAATACCCCTCTTTTCAGCAGTCTTTACGACGGTCGAACTACTTGCTTCGATCGTTTTCTGCTGTGCGTTACATATCGACAGCACACCCCACATATGTTGCAGACTTGTGCTAACTGTTCAAATCACGTTGTCATGGTGGTAATGTATATTTTTTCTTGTGTTATTAAAAACGTCTTTTTCTCCCGAAAACTTCTTCTTCTCACCTTAAGCGGTCAACCACAACTCGGTGACCACTGTGAACTTCGCACCCACGAACGAACTATTTATACCAACTTCGTGTTTTCGCCAAAGTGAGCCACCAAGGCATAGCTGTGACAACCGGCTTCGCTCTCATGCGCGCACGACGCCCATGAACTGATGTATGGCCAAAGCGAGCGACCAATGCACGGTGAATTCGCACACACCATCATACAGCTCGCGCTTAACTCATGCTCGTCCAGTCAAGCCACCAACACACTGTGACTCTTGGCATCGCTCTTGTCACCACACGTCGCCTGCAAGCCGCCATCTCGCGAAAGGGAGCAAGCAAACTTTAGTGGCATTACAATAACATCTGCACCTATCCAGGTATCTACCTGTCTATGCGGTTTCGATCGTAAAATGCATCTTGGGTTCATGGCGGAGAAAATAAACATTACACCTTGGAGCGTCGCGGCCTAGGTCGACGCTTCAGACAAATCGAAGGCAGTCACGATGTAGCTATATAGTTGGCTCGGTTCTAGGTTTGAACGCGCATTCCCCCCAAAATACGCCTTACGCTGCTGTGCTACCCCAGACCACGCCGAAATTGACAAATAATGCTGACGTAATAGTACATCCACTCAGATTATGTCAACATTCCGTACGCCCGGGGATGGTAATAGTCTAATGTAAATATTGTTTGGTCATGCCATGCAGTTTCTATTTCTGCGGGGTTTCATCTACGAGTAGGCGTGTTCGTACTGTAACGACATTTGCGACACCGCCGACGTTGCCGCAGGCGCCGTGTTTGCCTTTAATTCGGAGGTCATCATCAACGGCGACCCGTCGTTCCTATTCAACGAAGCCAGTACCTATGGAGGTGAGAACATCAAGCGGATGCGTCGAGATGCCGATAATACAACCTAAATCGGTTGCCTCTATCTTGTCGTCAAAATCAATCAGTACGCTGAAAAGCAGCAGTATACTCCCTCTCCTCTCTCTTCTCTCCTCCCGAGGCGCATTTAGTGGGCTTCCGTTCCATAGCATGGCGTGTTTCTTGAGCGCACGTAATATATACTCTACCGGCGAATATTCTGCCCAGGTCAATCAGTCGATTACTATTGCTAATAGATAATTACTGCCAGTACATACTGTGCCATGCCTATTGTAGCTCTATTTTGTTTCGCATGCAGCGGTCTTGGGGGTACCTTCTAGCATTTACTTTATTTTCGCATACACCGGTCGTTGGTACCTTCAAGCCGCAACCACGGAGCTTCTGTACAAGATTTGTACACGTTGTTCCGTCACCCAGCACGAAACCCAGCAGTATCAGCGTGTTTTTGCTGTTGCTCCGGCGAATGGCAGGCGGAGTATTTTCTGATGGATGTAACGTGAGTTTTGCTTCGTGGGGCGGCGCAAATTTCAGCAGCAATGTCGCAGGAAGAGACGGAGGCGCGATATTGATCATGACACCGAATTATGTCAACATTTCCAGGGTGGAGTTTTCATCAAACACTGCGGATCGTGGTGGCGCGTTATACATGGCTTCTCCCGAACATGGCACGGGGAGGACATACACGGACTGCTATTTTAACGGCAACAGCGCTACCGCCGGAGGTGCTGTATACCTGAATGCTCAATTGGGGACCGACATCGTTGTCAGCTCTGCCTTCGACAGCAACTTCGCAGGTTACGCATCTTCTATATTTGTCGTTGTGTTAAACGTCCGCCTAAATCAGCAAGACGCTCAAACATCCGACTTCGGCCCCTCAACCAAAATCAGATATTTACGTGTTTTATTATTCTTGGTCGTGGTCGTGGTGATGGTGAATGTGATTATGGTGATGATGATGATAGGGATTTTGACGACTATATCGATGTTGGGATGTCCCACTCGGCGTCGGCTCTGCCGTGCACAACCTAACCCCCCTCGGTAATTCGACTGCTCTACGCCCAGTCGACTCGTCAGCGCGCGGTGATCCCACACGGGCAGATCCGCGCGAACGAAGGGGTTGACCCAACATTGATTTCAAGACAACCCACCTACACAAAAGTTGATGTTCAAATGTGCACTCTACTTTCGAGATAAACCCCCTCATGAAATTAGGTCCAAATATTTCTGCACCAAAAGCAGCATGCTTTCTGGAAATTCAAGAGAAGAGTGAAAAAACGGATTTCCGAACTGCCAGGAGTAGTCTGAAAGTATGATTAACTGATCGAGACAGCCGCCCGTACATTAAAATCGAAAACAAAAAGTTCCGAAAACAAGATGGGATTCCCGGAAGATTGTAACCTACCAGCTGTACTGCTCCCGCCTGTCATATCCTTACGGCTGTGATTTCCGCCCTATACAGTGGAAACAATTCCTGCACAAATTTAGAACATATTCAGGACCGTGATCTAGCCGCTAAACCGGCCGGCTGTGTCTGCGTTAGGCGTTCCACTAATCCAATAAGTTGGGTTACTGTCGTGACACTCATCGTATCTGCATAGCTATGTAGGTGCAAGCTTAGCGCCACGTACGAGGTGCATACGGGCCATGATGAAAACACACGCTGGCCATGCTCGCTTTTGTTTGAATCGTTTCGCCCTCTCCGTGTCTATGTCTTTTCGCGTTTGGGTAGAAAGTTCCTTCGCTTAACCCTTCGGATGTGAAACAAAACCTGACCCGGTTTCAGGCTCCTCGGGAGCTCTTGCGCGGGACTTGTGCTCCGATAGGAGTAACACTGATTGGGTGGGTTTTTTTCTGAATGACTGAGCCCATTAATCTAAAACTGTCGGACTTTCATTCTTGTTTTCCAATGTATTCCATGGGATACTTAGACCGTGGGATTCGGTCATCAGACAGCACCCTCTTTTCCTCCCAAAACAGAGTTATCACGCCCCTCAAATGAGGAGCCTCGGCAAACAAGTGACGCCACACCAACCCTGAAGTTAGCGACGACGTTTGCCCTCTGTTTTGGATGCCGAACACAGATATATTCAACATACGCTTGTTGATTGACGTGTATCCGCGTACGTTCGTCCACATAATCCAAAGCAGCACGTAGTAGTGACACTTGCAGCATGAAACATGTCATAGCTCTTGCCCAAACACCTGACCTGTTGCGCCAAACATCTCAGGTTCTTCGGGGGGTGCAATCTACGTCGATGGAAGCCTGAACCTGTCCAACTCGGAATTTACGAGCAATAGGGCAGGCGAAGAGGGTGTGGCAATTGCCAGTGGGTGTTCGTCTTCAACTGTGGAGTTAGAGGACGTACGGTTTGCGCGTAACGGTCTGTACTGCCCGCCCGGGCTGTATGACCCTTTGAATCACAACGACAAGGTCAGACGCTCTTGCGCGCGAGTTGACACATGCAACGGTGGCTGGCATGCAGGGGGTAACTCAAAGACCTCTATATACCTCACCCGAAAACGGTTTAAGACGAACACAAAACGTGCCGCCCGATGAACAATCACCGTGGCCCTAAGTATAAAACAAACAATAGTGCAACACAAGAATGAAATTCCAACGATTTCGAGCTAAGGAGCCTCGTTATCCCGAAAGCATTTGAGGCCAAGACGTGCTACCTCTATTATAGAAAGCGTCAGTTGCCGTGCGTTAATAACGTTTCGATGCAATAGAACAGTGCTCCGAATGTAGTTCTACTGCTGTGCCCGTATACGTACGACTGGCCGTTCTCCTTTACTCAAGAGCTACCCGATATGTTCGCATGCGATGATGTCATATGTTCACCCCCAGTCGTTACATACATTCACATTGTGGGACGTTTTGATCGCGCTTACCTTAAATAGTGTTCAGGTAGATTGGTGGGTGTTGTTTAGACTCCAGGAAGCAAACGGCACTGGATTGGTCGAGCGTATAGGTGCTACCCCTACCAAGGTGCCTGTGAGCTGCTGCAGAACATACACGTTATGAGGAATTCGTCACCGTGTATTAGTCGAAGTACGCACATCTAACAGCCAGTTTAGCCATATTTAGACTTGCTTTACTCACGATTAACGGACGACACACGAAAGTGGGGGCGCGGGGGGGGTGTAATCATGTCGTGCACGGCCGTAGCCATATGACCATAGACCCTCGCATCCCTACAATGCCGGGACGGAGCACGTTGGGTTTTCACCAACCAGGCAGACATTGCTTGCACCAAGCGCGAAGCGCCGTGAGGTATCGGGCGAGTCGCGTGGAGGGTGAGCTGCATCCTGCTAAGAACCCCCTCTGAGGCGGACTTGCATACGGACGACAGCTTCAATAAGTTAATTCAATTTCTTGTGTGGTCACTTCCGGAGACAGCAATGGGTATTACTATGTAACTGTTTCGCGGATGCCTAACCATATTAACACTACGTGATACGACCATTCCCCTTGTGCGGAGCAAAGATTCTCCACCCCGCACAAATGATCTACTCGACCGCCAGCTTTGGTGACCGCCAAAGAAAAAAAAAGAAAAAACAGCACCCTGGTTGTCTAGCTCACGCAGCAAGTGGCGTGTTTTACAGCGTCGTTGCCAACCGACGCCAACCCAATCTATAAATATATCACATAATAATAGGGGATGGGGGGGGGTTGACTATTGTCTGCGCATACACCTACGTGTACAGCCAGCGTGTCACCCCCCGTGGTGTTTTTCTTAGAACGATCACTCTTTGTTTCGCGTCTACTCATCTTTACCAACTATCGACGCCACTTGTGAGGAACGTCATTGTATCCGATGCCTGATACCTGCCTCGTGATGATGGCTTCCCTTGCCAAAACAACAGGACGATATATCTTCCTCTTGATACCTGCCTCACGCTGACCGCTTCCGTTACCAAACCGACAGGATGATATTTCTGCATTGGACGTCGACGACTTTGATGCTTTCGCCATGCTGTGTAAAGGCTGTTCCGCCAGGACACATGTCGTCCCTGACAGCGTCAGTGTTCAACAGAAGATGCCCGTCTGCAACGAGCCACCGGCGGGAACCACCGCTCGTTCGTACGGCACTCAAATTGGCACCCTCACCCTGAAAAAAGGGTTCTATCGCGACTCTGCCTGGAGTGAAGACATCCTCACGTGCTACAGGCATGAAGCGTGTGTAGGAGGCGACTCCGCTGGACATTACTGCGCCGTCGGCTATGAGGGTGCATGTGAGGCAGGCATACCGTGTGTACGGATGCACTGGTCTTGTCGCATGTAAACACGTTCGAAAAATATTTCGTAGTGTATACCTGCAACCGCAGACTTGTCAATCGAATCCAAAGTTGAGAAACATTCAAATAAGAGCTTTATTTACGATGAATTGAATCGAACGCCGTTTGCACTCAATGTGCGGGCATTGTCCTGTGTTTTGTCCAGACACTGACATATAGCTTCCACGTTTCAAGATCGAAACAGTACCTACTTGTTGGTTTATTTTACCGGTAACGTACGAAACTCAACTATCGCCCGATACGTGCAAAAACAAGTATGGATGGATGGATGGATGCATAGAGGACTCTGCCACGAGGATTGGACAGAACTGCCCCAAACCTGTGTCAGCCATAGAGAGGGTGGAGTGTATCAATTGACATACCGGTTTACATACCAATGACAATGAAAATCGACACACACTCAAATGAACAGCTCGCCATCGCTTGTTCTCGACTGTGGTGTGTAACAGCTCGCACCCCGCCTTTTCCCCTTGCAACCACGCACCCCAAGCGTGATCACTCGACCACCTGACGCGTCGTCGAACCCACGCCCCCCTTGCGTGCAACATCAGCCTCGCTTCGAGTTATTCTCTTCAGGCATTTGTGCTTATACGTGTCTTCATGAACGAAGTGCATCCGTGGATGACGAACGTAAAAGCGTCACATACAGCGATGGCCAATGATATTTCTTCTGGTATTATTCGGTCCATACAGTTGATCCGGGAACTTGGACTTCATGTTTGGTTTATCTGCCACCTCGAATCACATCGCATAGTATCTCAATGTTATAGCTTCGGCACCATCTAAATTACAATATATTAGCACCAGCGGTACAGCACCAAAGTTATACCTCGAGCGGACCTCGCACAGGCTCATATACACAGGCGGAACGCCTGTGTTCTGTGCCCCCCCTTTTAAATTGGCGACACTCCCGATCTATCAAACGAGCGCTTGGAAGGTAAACCTCGTAGACTGTCATACGCACGGAATACAGGCAACGTACAGCGTCGCCCCAGCAGGAAGCCATCTAACAGTGATGGCGAGCGGCTTGAATTCTCCGGCTAGCTTGATTTGCCTACACATGACGAATTGTACATTGCCGCCTGCTACGATATAGGGTTAACATGATCGGGCTCCTTGACCCAAACTCGTCGGACTTTGATCATTATGTTGTTGCAATGTGTTTCAGGGTAGACTCAGGTTAGGGCCTGTTTTAACGAAGAAGAAAAAAAATCAATTTCGAAAAAAATGTATTCAAATCCGCTTTTCATTGGTCAACACACGCACCAGCATCAAAGATTAGGATCTTGGGGCGTAATATTTGGTGCTGGTGCGTGTGTTGACCAATGAAAAGCGAATTTGAATTTTATTTTTTCCAAATTGAATTTATTTTATACTCGTTAATTCGGGCCCTTCATTGGTCAACACACGCACCAGCACCACATATTATGCCCCAAGATCCTAATATTTGGTGCTGGTGCGTGTGTTGACCAATGAAAAGCGGATTTGAACATAGTTTTTTCCAAATTGATTTTTTTTTCTTCTTCGTTAAAACGGGCCCTTATGGGAGTATTCGTCGCGTAGCACGAATATTTTCATCCAAATGTTTCTTCCGGTGGTGTATGAAGCCCTTGAAATGAGGAGCTCAGACGGAAACATGGTGCACCTTTATTGTAGCTTGCGTCTTCCAACTGGCAAGGGTTCATACTTTGAGGCACAAGGCATGTTGAACTTCCAGACTACGTGTATACTTGAAACATAGACGATTTCGGCTTCGTCCGAAATAAGTACCGGTCACCGTGTTTCAGCGTATCAACTGCTTTGTGCGCCGAGCTTAAACCGAATATCAGTGGCTGTTTTCGACCGGGGTATGCAAGAGCAGGATGTGCCGACTGTTTATCTTAGTACATGTTTCAAACATCACTAACTGATCGCAACTCTAGGTGAGTCTAAAGACCGAAGGCCGGTACTCGCAGAGTGTATCGTGTATTGCCGTGGGTGGACGTCGTGTGTCGGTATTGTTTTGGTGTTTCGTTGGGTATTTGTTTTCGATGCCGGGTACACCACAAAATATTCATGAGCGAAAGTCGTAAATACCGATGGCGAACGAGAAACCTATTGCACATTCGTTAAGGAGGAATGTCGTGGGGCTGCGCGTGTAATGCAGGCGTTTGTCTAAAATACTCATGCTTTCTGTATATACCGTGCAGAGAAGTATACGATGCATCAATGTTCTTCTTCTCTACATCTTATAGCTACAGTACAATACGAACATTACGTGCTATTTTGGCCTTACATTTAAGGCAATTTCGTGCAAGCGCTTGACCGCCCCCCCCCCCCCATATCAACTTAATGCGCAACATTGCCTCCTGGCGCTTGTTCGTCCTCGTCCACGCCCTGTGGTGTAGATTGCTCAGCTTGTTCGAAACGATTTTCGCCTGGAATCGACTACAGCTGCAGACGATGTTCATATTTCGACAAGCTACGTGCAGCGCAAATTGCGGCGGCCGTGATCATCGGCGCTTTTCTGTTGGCAGCTGGAATGTATGCGTACTTGGGGAGGAGGGTGGATGAGGAGACAAGGCAGGGACTGGCCGCCTCTCAAATATACGTTCGGCGAAAGTGTGCTTCATTCCGAGACAATTTGATGAAGGCTCTCCCGCTAACGGCCATCAAGATCCTCGTGGTCATATGGCAAATTGTTTTCCAGGTGTGTCGAGCTGGTAAACGCTAAATGATGGAACGGAACGGTGTCAGCGTTTGCGAGTGGAGAGCCGAAACTATTTGATCGAGTGTGTTTAGACACCAAACACATTCAGGCATCACCAGCTTAGGCTACGCTGTGTCGATCGCAATTTTATTTTATTACGTCAACATTACCGCATGACACTGGCAGTATCGTAGGCGGTGTGGGTGAATCGTTTTAAACCCAGCATTAACCAAAGCGGTGTTTTTCGCCCTCCGCGTCGTAACCGCAGTGGTTTCCCTGGGAAACGACTTCTGACTACCAGAGGGCTTGACGAACGTTGGCAACTGCTTAATATTTCTATATATCACACGGGATTGCTAGTCAGCACATTTGAAACACAGTCACCACTGTCATCATCACTACAAACAATGTTGCTGCCCTCACGTTGTACTATCGTCATAACAATCTGGGGTCGTGGTTTATCTAACGTCACCCGCTATCACACCTGGTTTCAGAAACGAATGTAACTTTGTCGCTTCAAGTTTCGACATATTGGTTTTTGACAATTTCAACACCAAAATTGGCACGGTGGTTGTTCGCGGGGTGATCGAACCCGTATTAGTGGCCATGGTTGAGACCAGCTCTGATTCATTACGTAGGTTAAATGTAACGATTTGTTTGAATTATGAGGCAACTGTGGCCCTGCACATAATGCACGAAAAATAACGCGTATTTAAAAAAGATCATGAATATCATTGTTCGTCTGGCCATGATAAAAAACATTGGCGTAGTTCAGTTTCAACATTCGAAAAATCAAAGGGTCCAAAGTGGTTCTCGCGAAAACTTAGTTTTTACCTACGAAAGGTTTCCAAAAATCAAATATGTTGCTCTTGTCCATTTGCGGGCGTTTCGTGCATCTGATATTCTTGGCTGCCACAATAAATCAGTGCGACTGAGGTATTGGTCTCGAGGATGCCATCATTGCAATGCTGTGAGCACCACATGACTCGATGCGTTGATCGATTGAAGTCCGAACAACTACTTGGTATACATTTTCCTACGGTAGACCCCTGACTTATATCCTACAGTCGAGACCTACGGCTCGCACGTGAACCCGAACTTGGCCGATGGATTCTACTCGTTGATTCGGTCTCCTGGATAGCCTTTGTATCAGCCGACGAAAAATTCTTCATTGTTCAAAGCGTCAAACTTAGCATTTCAGAAGTTTTTATCGATACTGCACGTAGAGTTTCGAGTAAAGCCAGTCGAACAAGCATGCCAATAACACCGGTGTTCGTCGCACGAAGAAGGTTTGAGGGACGAAAGTGATGGGTGGGTCGGATTTCCACAGTGACTGGGCTCAACACGCGCTAAAATGTGTGGAGTGTGTACGTGCCCAATAAACTTTGTATTCGAGACGACTTGGCGGGAATTCAAGCTGTGAAGGTTCCTACGGTCGGTCTTCAGTCGATATATTCTCGCCGGATGGTACTTTAGCCATCAAATATATGCCAGCTATTTACGTAGTGTATCCGCAGCGTGTTCTTCACCTTCTTGTGCAGGCAAATATATTCGCCTGGGTGGCTTACAGGTGAAACACACTTTCAGGTGTTGCCTTGGCCTGCGTGTCGCGAATGTGTGTAATCTAGCTTCTTCATTGGCCCTGCTGGAGGGTTTGTCACCGATCTGTAAGTTCACATAGATCAAGCGCGACATATAGTCGCTTTAGCCATCTCGAGGTAGACGTTATGTTAAAACGTTCCCCGCAACCTTATTTCCCCCGAGCCACACATGTACGGGTTCCTTGAGGGAAATATCTCGTGCTTATCGCAACCCTTTCCCCCGTGTTTGCGCTTCCCGCTGCTGGTGCTGAAAGTTTTCCGCAGTTGTCGAAGATGTATATCCTAAAGAATACCAAGAGTTCCTGTCGATTCTCAGCTTCGTCAACGTCGACATCAACGCTATCATGGCGTACTCGTGCCTGGTTTCTCCTAACTTCTACGGCCGTCTCGTGCTTGCCACGACGACCCCGCTGTTGGTGCTCGCGATATTGGCCCTCGCCTACCATACCGCCAAACGGAAATGGCCCATTTCGTCACAGAGACGCCTGACGGTGCGAAACAGGTACCTATCCGCAGCATTATTGGTTACTTTCTTCGTCTACTCCTCGGTCTCTTCGGCAATATTCCACACTTTCCTTTGCGAACGCGTTGGCGAAAATTGGTACCTTCGGGCCGACTACAGCCTTTCATGTAGCGGTACACGGCACAGGACGTACGTGCTTTACGCCAGCATGATGGCTGGACTATACCCAATTGGTATTCCCGCCTTGTTTTGTTGGTGGCTTGTTCGAAACCGCGAACATTTGAAGAAGACTGACAGGCAGGCAATAGGTCACCTCCAGCCGTTCATCGGCATCTGGGGCACGTACAAGCCATCGCGGTACTATTATGAGGTAGTGGAGTACTGCCGTCGGCTAGCTCTATCTATGTCCTCGGTGTTTCTTGTTCCAAACAGTGTTGATCACATCGCGGTTGTGCTGTCGCTGGCAGTAGTGTTCTTGTTTATTTCAGAGTCATTGTCTCCTTTTGAAAGCAGTGTGGACATGAGCCTGTACCGGTGGGGGAACGGGATAGTCTTGGCTAGCATGTACGTCGCCCTTCTCATGAAAGCAAAAGAGTCCAATAGCGAGTTTCGGGCTCTCTCAGTTTACGGATGGGTGCTAATTTTTGCGAATGTGCTGATGGTTGCCGCGGTAGTGGTCGAGGCCGTGTGCTTGGGTCGAAATTGGCGCGTTTTGGAGTCTAGAGTAGACGCAGTTGCTCCGCCGGCGCGTGGCGTGGTCCCAGTGCACCTGGGAGGCACACCGTGGGCTTCCCCAGTGCCTCTGGGAGGCACACCGTCGGCCTTCCCAGTGCGTGTGGGAGGTAGACCGTTCGCTTCCCCAGTAACTGCTCCGGATGCAGGTATTGAAGAAGTCAAAGAATTCTTTTCGCCGCGTCGAGAACATGGGGTGCTTCCTCACGCACATCAAGACTACCCGTAAGATACGCAGCTTCAGGACTCCGTGTACCCAAGAATAGCTGCCAAATGTATGACAGCAACAGGTCACTTGCACGTGCAACATGACGGGCAGGTTCATGAATCCGCCCTGGAAACGTGATGGGCAGGTCCATATGAACCCGCCCTAGGATATTAGTGTTCAAGAAAACCCCAACGCCAGAGCCTGCGTGGCTCTCGCATCAAATGTGATGACAACAGTATTATTATTCTTACAGAGTTTCTACCCCCGGGAACATAATTTTATGGCGAGCTTTTAAATTCACTGCAAGTATATTGTGGTCATTGGTCCGCCCCGACTCCTGTATAGCACGCATGCTCTGTGTCTAAGCGCGAGTGCATACACGATACTGCTATGCTGTTGTACATTGCTGGCGGTGGTGTAAGCCGGTATTACTGCACCGCTGTGCTGCTTGAAAGAATGACCAGTGTGTCGAGGCTGTCTCTGTCGAGAGAGATGGCAGAGGTGGCACCGAAGTGTCTGTAATCTTCACTTGGGAAGAAGAAGAAACGCCATGGCTTGAAAAGGCGCTTATGTGGCTATAGTGGAAGGAAGGTTGATCTGAGAGATGAAGAGAAGAAAAGAAGAGTGAGGAGAAGAGGAGGAGAGAAGTAGAGTATAGGTGGAGAGGAGTGGAGTGATCGAAGTGGGGGGTGCCTGCACCTGATCACCTCGGTACAATGCCCATGCTACGGACGGTTATAATCCACCGTAATCCGTACTGTTCCCTGTAATCTTCCTTACAACGTTGTAGCAACGTTCCAGCGACGTTCTCAGCATTGTAGATGCTCTGGACATACAATACAGCATACTACGAGTGAGACACACTCGTAATCTATCCGCATATCCAATATCTAAACGAAGATACTCACATACTCGTATCAGTGCCTAGTGGATGTACATCACAAAATAGATACGTATGGATCTCAACGTCCATATGCTGACACGCCCCCGTGATGGAAGTCAATATAGTTAGAGTAACGTTTACGGTGTAGACACCTAATACTCAAAAATCAAAATGAACATCTGAATAATGAAATAACGGTACAATATATTCAGTCCTGCGCGAATGCAGCGGCAATATGTAAAACAGTAAACGCAAAGTTCACTACAGATTCAGTCCCGTGTGATAACGCCGGCAATATGGTTGCACTCAAGTCTGAAAAGTTGATTGTGGTTGTGCATGACCACTGAGTCAAAACCTTCAATGAAAAGCGCAAAACGTTGTTAGCTGTACTTGCAACCCGCCCCCTCGATTGTACGTAAAAGCTACGGAAATAGAACGTAAACGTGGAGAAACAAAGAAAGTCGGTGGGTGTGTACCCAGACAAAAATAGCAATGCCCTACTGTAAGTACCATTACGTGTGAATACTCATTTGCCCAGCAATCAACATGGGATAGATGAAGATACATCTGATAGAACTGAGACGCGTGTCCAGTGTGCAGTATAGACGTGCGTACGTACTCATATGCATCTTACAGAGCAGTACCTGTTGTAAGCAAAGTCAAAGAAGAAAACAAATCGTGGTGTGAATACTAGCAAAGTATACCCTAGAAAAAAAAGCCATAACCCGTCTGCTCGGTGTTCAACGCGCCCACTGAATTGATACCTACAGCAACATAAAAATCGAAGTAGAAACTGCTGACGTTCGTTCAGTACAGCGAAAAAGTGTACTACTCAGGTGTGTAAATGTATGTACGTACGTACTCGAAATAAGTTTTCGAGTACGGATAGTACGGCAATAGACTACGGTGGGCGTAATCGTATCGTAACATATACTCGTGGCGCTGTGGTGTGGACAAGCGAACTATAACCTACCAAAGCAAACGTACTTGTGCTACGCGTAAGAAAGTATCTACTGTACTTGTGCTACGCCCCCCCAATGAATCCTAGGACAACCAAGAAATCGAGGAAACTCGTAAAGAAACCGTGGACGTATACAGGTATGTGTCCAGGTATATTGATATGTGTGTATCACATTCAGCAGTGTGAGTGTGTATTTATGATACGTACTCAAAGGAAAGCTGCTACACCGTCGGAAATCAGCAGAACAAGAACCAAGCTGTTATCACGTTGAACTTCACTTCAACAGGGACCTCGTTTCATCTTGATCGAGAACGATAACGACCACGACACCAATATTTCGCCAATCCGTCAATATATTCGGCGGTTTTGAATATTGTTTTACTTCGATCTGCATGGCAGGGCATGACTGCCGCGATGTCACACGTTGTAGTGGTTTTCCGTGGCGTGTTTCTCCTGACAAATAGGGGGCACACGCACCTGAAGAGATTCCTTCCGAAGGCCTCACTGAGATTTCCCACATACATATCGCCCTCTCCCTGATGCCCATAGAATCAGCTTGGATATTCAATGAGGGGGTGCGTTCTGCTGTGAGTGGTAGAAGTCTTAGTTTGTTTTGTTTGTGTTTTCTTCTCCCTCGTGGGATAAACAACGTGTATCACTTGGCCGTTGGGAAGACACAGTTCTAGACATAAATGTATAGACCGTTGATATGATTTATGGACTTGCCAAAGGTCCCGATTTACCCGCCCGGAGTGGTAATATTCCCTACACAATCCAAGCTCTTACGCTTATGTACTTCCTTTAAACTTCCATCACCTTCCTACGAGATATGAAGATATGTACGTAAGTATAAGGAACGTTGGCGTACTACTATCATCACCGTATGACCCCTATAAGTTCGGCTGCGAAAATAATACTTTCCAACACATCTTACGTTTAGCTTCCATCAGCCATACCTCGTGTCCCACTTTATTTAGTGAAAAGTGATCCATCGACACTGTTACTGAGTCCCATATAGTTCTCGTGACAAACCTGTATCACGTGGTGGGTGTTGCATTTGTTTTTGTTTCGCACATACACATCATCCGTATCACGGTTACATCGTGAGCGCATCGGGGTATTGTACGCCGGCTATATCATGGCTACAGGACACGGCAGTAATCCACCTTAGATCTGTTGTTATTGTGAACATGAATATATTATGCTGGAAAGTATCACATGCGTACAGTACATGAAATGTCTTTGTTTACATTTGTAAGCTCCCAGAGATGTTGCCTTCCACTGTCTGAGCGCGCTACCGACACGCACTCCCCCCATCAGGTTCCCAAACCTCGGTGTACATCGTTGCTCAGCGAAGAGGCGATGATTCCATACGTTGGCTGCGGACTCAAGACAAAAACCTATGACCAAATATCCCTGTGCAAAAATGCCTCCAACCTTTTGGATTCAAGGTTTATGGTGATCCCGTAAGCAAACCCCGAGAGAGAGAGAGAAGCAGCTTGGCGTCTGTTGGAAAACCAACGGCCTGCCTGGATATCACATGCAGTCACTCTTTACCAACTCTAGGGGTGTACACAAATGTTTGCGGAGGCTCATTACCTGAGGAGCTCTTTGTTCCACCTAACAGCTGACAAAACATTAATCCGGTTGAGCAATCCCATGGACTACGTAGGTAGACAGCGAATAAACATATGTAACATTGAATTACTGCCCACCAAGTATGGGGTTTCTCTCAGTTGGGGAGCGCTCCATCAGTCGAAAATATTTTGCTGCAAGAACAAAAAGGTGCAGAGTACCTCTATCGCAACACGCGTCTCTCCCAACCAAATACTTTTCTACAAAACGGATATTCAGTATTCCAAAGGTTGCCAGGACCCCCTCTCTGCACACTAATGTGGAACGTTATACAATGCAGAATGCCATGAGGCCTAACGAATGAAGAGGATGTCGACGCCTTGCGGGGAGTGCTACATTGGTCAATTTGGAGGTCCCGGCGATCAGGTGTGTCATAAATCTGCAATCAGTTTTTCACTCCTTAACCGATCCCCCACTAGCCTCCTCCGCTTGTCATCTCCCGAACCCTCCCAATGGATCGCCGTTACTCGTGTCGGGGCATGTATCCCTTCGATCGGCAACCTTAACGAGGAGTGAAGAGTGGAACTCCCGTGCGATTTATAAAACAAAAAAAAGAGCACAACAGGCCGAGTATGCCAACGTATGATACGGTGCCTGAAGCCCCACAACAACAATACCAACATTGCAAGGACAACTTCACGCCTAACAAATAAATGTATGCGGGAACGAACCATGAGTCCCACATGCGATGTCGAGTCAGCTGACAACGTCTACAATGCCATGAAGCGAGGCGCACACAATCCGTTGCCGTTATCCCCCCACGCATGAGTCACGCCTGAGCGCCCCGCCGTCTGACATGGTGTCCTCACACGAAAACAATCGGATCAATCCTGAGAAACAACGGCGCGGTGCACCAGTTGTGCGTCCAGCTAGATGTCAGACCCCTTGGCCAGGTAGTATTGCTTGCCCTCTTGTATCTGTACACGCGAAAGAGGGTAGGACAGGTAGGGAAATGAACAGTGGACTGAGAACAGGGGTGGGGTGTGCTGCCATCCCGTCGTGTGTTAGTAGGTCAAGAAATCCAAGGTACGGGTATATGTTTTTTTGCTTGTGTTTCACCTGGTGATGGGAATGACGACCGACCTCTCTACGAGGAATCTCGCGTTATTATACCTAATCGCAGGCCCGAGATAACCGTCACGCATGACATGAAGTTCCTCCTTCGGTTTCCAGTGTTTTTAAACGAGCACCCGATGAGATATCGACGTGGAGCGTTGACCAGCCCAGCCTGGAGGCAAAAAATATCGTCGGCAAATGCTTCCCCAACACAACGAACGCCTATGTACGTCCACACAATGAACACCATTACAAGAGTATCAGCTCCTTAACTCATTCAGAACTGAAAGAATGTCCCACACATATTCCAAGCAGTTTGTCCCCAATTCCGTGGGACCAGGTTCCAAGGGGTTAACAGATCGGTAGCGAAACAGCACGAGACCATACGCGTCATCGACTCTACTACACGAGCGTTGAACAGGGCCAAGCTTGGCGCCGTGAAAAGTACAAGACGCGAGCTACGATATAGGTACGTAGTCGATTTTTCATGGAGAAGTCTATCCCGGCCGGGGGCGCTTCTAAACCTACAAACTATCCACTGTCTTATTTGTTTCAACGTGTGTCATTGTTTAAGTTTAACATAGACGTCGTACGGGGCCGTTGGAGTTCCGTTGGAGTCCTGTTGGAGTTCCGTTGGAGTTCCGTTGGAGGGTGTCGTTGTGTTCAGCGACGCTACTTTTGTTAAGGCCGTGTTTTGTTCTGTGAAATACGGAGGCTCTCCTTCATACGATAATCAAGGGAAAATATCTCTACCATGGTAGATGCAGCCCTCCCTCTCATAGCGTGCATCACTACTTCTACAGCGGTACATATATTTACCAACGAAGCATGCGAGTTGATACGTTTTGACGGAGCCGAAACAACAAGGGCATCTCTTTCTTCAAGGTTGTATACCAGATAAGTGCCCGCGTACGCCGTGATATTGGTTGCACGAACGCCCACAAATTAACGAGGCGGCTGAAAAACGTTGGTTGATGCCCAAACGTGACTTCAACGTAAGCTAGTTTACTGTCGTGCAAGAAGGATTAGTGTTTAAAGGCGTTACGCTGCAACCGTCGTCGGTCTTGGAGCATGCGTTCCTGTGTTTTGATTTTAACGCGCCCTACGGTAGAGGCGGCGCGTACACGTCCTGAGGGCTGGTCAAACGATGAGCTCCAAACCCTAGAGGCGTGCTACGGTAAACGTAGCACCTTTTAGCTGAAACGGCTTCTGAATGATCGGACTCCTTAACCCCAAATCATCCGCCTTTCATTCTTGTGATCCAATGTGGTTTGGTGTAAACTTAGGCCATCGTTTTGTTTCTCAAGTAGTTTGTTATATTCCTCCGAAATCGTTGTGAAGGTGAGGTGAAGACATCCTCAATTGACCACCGACGCGTGCTACGGTAGAGGTAGCACTTTTTGGCTGAATCGTTTTCTGAACGATCGGGCTCCTTAACCCAAATTCGTCGGACTTTCATCTTTGTGACGAATAATGTCTCAGAGTATACTTCGGTCGTGAGATTTCGCATCCGGCAGCACTTTTATTTCCCTCCTAAATCCTTTTTTCGGTGAGGTATGAGGCTCCTTAAGTGAGGAGCTCAGAAAAAAAACATGATGCACCTCTATCGTACCATGCGTCCACCCCTCAGAAACAACTTCGTGCACCTCTTCAGTAGCATAAGTCTTCACCCCCAACACGATCTATGAGAAACGTTCAACGTGCAACTAGATGTAAAACAAACCAATTCTGAGTTTGTCACGAAAAATGTTGCACATCGCTCTCGGGTATTCCAACAAGATTGGGCTAAGGAGCTCAGTCAGTCCGAAGTAGTATGACCGTAAAGTGCCTATTTTATCGTAGGAGACGCGTCATTGTTCTTCATACGCCGGCGGATTGGATAACGAGCTTTACTTGCTCTCTTTTTTCTGTTTTTGAACACTCGCCATGTGTCCATTTAACCCGTCGCTCCCGTTGCAACACCACAGCCGGCAAATGTCACCACAAGCGCGTAAGCGTGTCGAACTGTGAAACCGACATACGAGAGATAGCCACCCGTGGGGGACGCATGGTACTGTAGCCTGCATACAGGTGCAGCAATTAATTTCTGAGGGTGGTCACTTGTTTTGAGGAGCTTTACTCTCCACGTAAAAGCTGATTTCGGAGGGGAAGAAAAGTTCTGTCCAATGACCAATCGCATGGTCTTAAGTATAAAATGAAACATATTGCATCACAAGAATCAGCTTCCGACGAATTGGGGTCAAGGAGCCCCGTCATCCAGACACAAACAAATAGTCAAAAAGGGCTGCCTCAACCTTTAGCACGCGTCCGGGGGTGTCGGATTCACCTGTTCGTTCGAAGCGATGACCCGACACTGGACAAGCATGGCGTTGTTGGCAGCGCGCCATGCGCCAGAGCCTATCACGGTGTTGAAACCCTCGAGGGGCATAGTGTCCACGACGGCTAAGACGGCGTACACCTGCTGGCCAGAATATTTGACGGACGGACAAACGGACGTGCGTACAGCAGTTTCTTCTTTTCAGGGACGGTCCGATCGCCACAGTTTATGGAAAACGTACACAATCTTCTGGCCCGTTGAAACGATTGTTTCGGCCCCAGTTTCCCTTCCCAACGTGTTAGGACCAGGGTTGCGCGTGGAGGTTACTGCTTGTGCCGATTGTAACGGGTAGTCCAATGCTCTGTCAAACTATTGCGGTAGTGCAAGGAAGCGGTTACAGCAGAGGTTTGACACATGCCTACGCGCTGGACGCTTTGTGTGCCTGAGGACATTCATCGTATAGGAAAGGGGGAGCAGAAAACATAGCCCTCTTTTAGACTCCCCGGGATTCGATCGACGACGTAAGAAGGGGAATGAGGACGACAAACGCCACAGAGGAGTGCTACGATGAAGGTAGCATGTTTTGACCGTTTTGTTTCTGAAACTCTTCATTTCTCGAGGGCTGTAACTCACGCGAAAATGCTTTTTGGAGGAACATGAAAGTGCTACGTACATATACCCCGTGACCACTTCCAGGGATTAAGCGAGTTGTATTGCAACACAACAAGAGTGAAGTTCCGACGAATGTTTTGGGTACCGAACACTGTCCTTCAGAACACGCTTCAGCCCAAACTTGCGACCTTCTGTCGTAATACCAGTCCTCTGTCCGAGCGCAGGTCGCGTTGGCTGAATGCGAATGACACTATGCCAGACATGTGACTGGTGCTACGGGATCGGAGGCTAAGCTAGCTTTCGCTGCCACTCAGAGGCGTGTTTCGATAGGGGGGTGTGTCTGAGGCCCCTCGCTTAAGAGACTCCATATACCGCACTGAAAAAACAAACTGTTTTTGAGAAAACGCCGAAGGTGCAAACCCCCGATGAATAATCCCAACACCGCCAAGCGTTATCTCGAGTGATATCGTGAAAACGCTACGCAGTGGCATTCCAGAGATGTTAGGTTAACGGCACCGGTCGGACGTAGACGTTAAGCCCAAATACATTTGCACTTCGGCTGTAGCTCGCCCTGTGCACTCCACACATTGGAATAGGAAACATTTCGTTGGCGTAGCGAAAACAGTAAACCCATCTAGGCGGTATCTATATACCAGGTATGGAATAGCCAGAAAATATTCGAGACCCGCGTAAGACCGCAAAGAAAGAGGTCATAGTCACTTGGTAGAGTCACTCTAATCTCAATACCCCCCCTGCCGTAGCCACAGTCACAGTCACTGGTACTCATAGCCTACCAGGCACAATACAAGATGGCAGACACCCCAGGAAGCATGCAACAACACACAAAAACTAAATGACGAAGATGTACAGCCTCGACATACACTACAGTTGTACGTATGTCTCGTCCACCCGCGTTGTATACATATATAACTCGCGTGCTATACATGAGCGGTAAAACGCAAGAAGAGTGCGTTTGTCTTGCACTGACACAATCCTGACGACGAACGCATGCTACGATAGAGGTGCGACATGTTTTTTTTTGCCTTCGAAGGGTGGTCACTTGAGGGGCTCTATACCCTATCCAAACAAATTGATTTTGGAGGAAACCAAAAGCTCTACCCAATGACCAATCCCATGGCCTACCGACGCATGCTACAGTAGAGACGCACCATGGTTCTTCCTTCTGAAGGTGGTGGCTTGGGGAGCTCTATACCACCCAAAAATTGATTTTCAGAGGAATCTAAAAGTGCTATGTGCAAGATAAACCAATCCCATGGGCTAAGTGAAAAATTACAAAAAACAAATATATAGCAGCACAATAGTAAAGAAATTCCGATGCTTTTGAGTTAAGGAGCCCCGCCATTCAGAAGTAATTTCAGCCAAAAAAGCGCTACCTCTATCGTAGCACACGTCTACCGAAACAGCGAAACATACGCCAACCAACGTCTGGAACTCCGACGACTTCGGGTTAAGGAGCCACCTCCGTCATTCCGAAAACGTTTCAGTGAAAACGTGCTACCTCTATCATCGTAGCACGCGTCGACGCCATAAACACCCCTAACCTCACACCCTTGTGCAAACGATAGGAAACATAATATTTTGGGAGAATGTTCTCTAGTTTTAATCGAGAGCTTGTCAGCTCAAGAATTGCTGAATACGAAGAGCATACTTTACTCTACGAGTATCTTTTTGGAACGTGTTTGGTCTACATTTGGTTTTTGTATGACGGGGCTTCCAAACACCGACATCGTCGGAATGTAATATTAGTAATAAGGTTCCTCTGGTTGCGCTTTTAGTTATTTCCCTGGAATCGTTTATGGGGGCGAAGTATATACGTAGGAACTGCCGAGTGAGGAGCCCTGAAATCGTTTTTGGGGGCGAAGTATATACGTAGGAACTGTCAAGTGAGAAACGACGCGTGCTACGGTAGAGGTAGCACTTTTTGGCTGAATCGTTTTCTGAACGATCGGACCCCTTAACCAAAATTCGTCGGACTTTCATTTTTGTGGCGAATACAGTTTCAGACTTCGGTCAGGATATTTCTCATCCGGCAGCACGCTTTTATTTTGCTCCAAAAATCATATTTTCGGTGAGTTATAACGCTCCTTACGTGAGAAGCTCAGGTGCACCTCTATCGTGGCATGTGTTGAACCCCCACCTTAGCATGACATATGTGTCCATCGACTTAAGTCAACCTACATATGCAATAGAAGGCTGTTTTCGGCTAAGGCATGTGGAGCTGCTCAAGTGAAACATAAGGCCAAAACATGTTTTAGGGGCTCAACCGCTTTCCGTACGGCACACGTCCTCCCCATATAAGGCGTGCAGCACATCACATCAGTTGTGGACGAACCTGAAGGTCGGCGATGGTGAGACTCTTTCCGACGCAGAAAAAGGTGCCGCGTGCTTGGGGCTTGCCCGCGTGGAGTTTTGTCAGCATTCCCGCGAACGTGCCGTTTAAAGCGGTAACCAAATACCCCTGTGAGCGTTTGCATGCATACAAGTCCAGTTCGGCATCGATGAAACGCGTGTTAAGAGTCCCGATTGACGCATGCTGCGATAGAGGTGCACCGTGTGTTCTCTTAGCTCCTCCATTAAGGAGCTGCATACCCCACCCAAACCCGTCATTTAGGGGGAAGACAAAAGTGGTACCCGATGAACTATCTCATGAACTAAGCTTACTATGAAAGATATTACAACAATAGAACGAGAGTCCAACAATTTTGGATTACGGATCCCGTTCATTCAGAAAGAAATTCAGCAAAAAGTGCTACCTCTATCGTAGCACGAGTGGATTGTCAACGGTGTGAGCGAGCCCTGGATGCGTGGTCTGAACGGCAGAAACTACGTAGAGCTGAAGAGATACCGAATACGTGAAGTTGTTAACCGGGCAGTTGTGTACAGAGAGTACCATTCATGTATAGATTGTAGATGGTCAACTACCGAAATCATCTGCGCCGGTGAACGCCGCCCTAGTGACTAAAGCCAAGGCGTGCAACTTCCACGAAATAAATGAGCAAACAAACATGTAAACGCTCCCCTATGTCCACAAAGGAGGCAACGAACACCCCGGACCCACACCGAAAACAGATCCCTGTTACCAACCAAAGGTAACTACTGTAGCATAGGGTCTAGCTGAAGAACCTTTTGAGTTGAAGAAACGGAGCTGTATTCGAAGCATGCAGGACTTACTCACACACGTCAACCCACAATTGTTAGTAGTCACATGCCCCCTTTCAACGGACAAAGCGGGTTAATGACACCATTGTTAGTCGGCTACTCCCTACGTCGGTGGTGACATTGAACCCACCCATCACGTGTGCAGAAGACATAAACCCAAGTATGACCCTCCTTACCGAATCGCCAGTCCAACCCTCATGCTATTGAAAACAAAACAAGACATACATGAGCGGACACGTGCTACGATAGAGGCAGAGGTATACCATATTTTGGCTAAACAATTTTGTGAATGACGGTGCTCCTTAACCCAAAATGGTCAAAAACTCATTTTGGTTTGCGAAAATGCTTTCGCGTATACCTGGGCCATGGGATTGTTCATCGATTTGCGCTTTCATTTTGTCTTGAACTCAGTTTTCGGGCGAGGTAGAGCTTCTTAAGAGACCAACCTCATTATAAAAAAAATGGATGCACGTCTACCGTACCACGTGTCAGTCTAGACTCAGGGAACATTTTGCAGGTCGCTCTACGTCGAGTGCTGCGGCTGCCAGACAGTACACGCTTAATACACGAACACGCGAGACGCGTGGTACGGTAGAGGTAGCACGTTTTGGATGAATCGTTTTCTGAACGATCGGGCTCCTTAACCCAAATTCGTCGGACATTTATTTTTGTGACGAATACTGTTTCAGAGTTGACTTCGGTCATGAGATTTCTTATCCGGCAGCACTTTTATTTTCCTCCGAAATCCTTTTTTTTGGGTGAGGTATGACGCTGCTTATGTGAGGAGCTCAGAAAAAACAGGGTGCTACGTCTATAGTAGCATGCGTCGCGAATATGTGAAACTGCAGCCGCATGTTTTACGCGGGGATAACGCTCGTCGAAGGTATAGTCGCGGCGGTACTGATTCACCGAAACAATTCGTTATTTTCATCTTCGACGAACACGACCGGCTGCTCTACGTCGGAACAATGCCCCGGTAGGGGTGAACGCTTACTGGCGAATGCTACGAATGAGGTGCACTGTGTTTTCTCTGAGCTCCTCAACCAAGGAGCTCCATATCTCACCAGAAAATGATTTCCGAGGAAAATAAAAGTGTTGCCCGGTCAACCATCCCATGAGCTACAGTAGGTATGCAATGGAAAATGAACGTCCGGCGATTTTGGTTTAAAGAGCTCGATCATTCAGAAACTGTTTCAGCAAAAAACGCTACCTCTATCGTAGCACGCGTCTATTTTATGATGTCCACTTCGATGGTGTCGAACAATCACTACCCACACCAATACGGATATTACAACGGCAGCCACTTCGTACGCGATAAAACGACGTAAAATTGGTGTCGTCTGAAATTCGCAGCACTGAAACGGCGGTACATCAGTACGCCACATTTTAGACACATACAGTCTTTGAGCGCATATACCAGGTGTATATGATTTGCCGGTATTTCAATTGTAGTGTGATACTTTTACCACTCCCGATCGGTTATTGGCGCACTTACAAGTTCTCAAGTTAAATATCGCGTTGTATGTCGGATCGCGGTCAATGTAGGTTCACTTGCAGTCATGTTGTGGTCATTCGAATGCCTGCAGCCGTTCAACTGATGCACCATTATAAGTCTAGCGGTTGACACGGAACGCGAAAACCCTAGAGAGTAGTGTACAACGAACATATGGTCAGAGTCTCACGGTGGATAGCCTAGAAATACGGCACTACTGCTAACCGTAGACCCGTGCTACGATAGAGGTAGCAAGTTTTGGCTGAAAGGTTTTCTGAGCGATCGAGCTCCTTAACCCAAACTCGTCAGACTGTCGGTCTCGTGTTGCAATATTTTCCAGGATATACTGTAATTAGTATGATTAGGTCATGAGGTCGTTCATCGGGTACGACTTTTATTTTCCCCAGAATTATGTTTTGCGGTGGCTTATAGAGCTCCTCAACTGCGGAGCTCAGCAAAAGCAGGGTGCACCTCTATCGTAGCATGCGTCCGTAGGTATCGCGGTGGGTGTAACCGAACGGCCGTATCGTACCTCGTACTGCTGCTGTAGCTCGGGCACGAACGCGATACAAAAGTGTTTTTTTCGATGCATCTACTCATGGACAGGGTGCGCCTTTGCTGGCTGAGTTCAGCACGTTCGAACGCAGTACCGAAGAGAAGAGGAAACATACGTAGATTGCAACATGAAAGCTTGGGACCGCTGGACCACACCACCGAAGTATAGGCGCATTCATGGTAACGACTACTGTAGATCCAACGGGTGGCGAACTTTTAGAATTGTTCAGTGATCAGATAAAGCTTCGACGCGCGCTTGTCACCCTTCCCGCTCGCAACCTGTAGAGATAGAGCAATCTGTTGTGGGTCGTTTGCCGATACCCCACGTCACCTTCTTTCTAGTGTCTTGCTCTTCCACGGCCGCCATGAAGTCCTTCAGAAACGTGTCCGTGGTGTTCACGATACGGTCCACCTGGAGGAAACCACGCACGGCGAGCCAATTGAAAAAAATGACTGTTTACGTGTACTGTACCTGTACAGGATTTGTTTGTAAGCTCCGCCCTGAACAGCAGCAAGTACAAAAAAAAAACAAAAAAACAAAACAAACACGTGAAGTTTCAACCGTTCAGTCGGTAGTACTCACATAGCTGACGTATTTTTTAATATGTATATAAAAACAAAATGTTGACCTCGAGGGCAAAAAAAAAACAGAAAAACTCAACGACGACAATATTTTATGTATTTCTTCGTTTAGCGGACCGGGCAGCAGTGAGACACAGGGCACCTCGCATAAGCTAACTCATCGCAAGCAACGCGACCACAATGCGGATACGTCCCCCGGTGCTTCGAATGGCAGTCCCCCTTTCACCTGACACGCAGCTTCGTTGCCCTCAGGGTATAGGCTCTGCCCACTTCGTCCCATATTCGTATTCCTCCCCAGGTGCCGGAGGGCTGCCTTCGGCTCATCGTAACGGACACCGTTAATCTGAATCGTTTATTTTTATTTTTTTGTCGTTGTAATGATTGTTGTAGGACACGATCACGTGCAACGAGCAGCGGGGGTTGAGCGGTTGTAAGAACAACTTGCACACGGGTATAGGAGTGGGTAGGACGGACTCTACCGAGCCAGCGACCTCCAGACTGACTGATGGTGGTGAAATCGTATGGTGAGGAGGGGGTCGTTTGTTTGTATTGTGTTGTGTTCCCTCCGGGCCACTTGGCTGAGTCACACACACTCATAACCCTTATTTCTTGCCGTTTTTATAGCCTTTCAAGCTTGATTAATGTGTTTCGGCGTCGTGCAACGGCATGTGACGACGGACGCACGCTACGATAGAGATGCACCATGTTTTGTCTGAGCTCCTAACTTGAGGAGCTCCATACCTGACCCGAAAAAACGGTTTTGGAGGAAAAGAAAAGCCCTACCCGACAAAAAAAATGCCATGACTTGAGTCTATTAGGAGAAAGGTTGCAAAACAAGCATGAACGTCCGACGAATTTGGGTTACTAAGGCACCCGATCGTTCAGAAAGCCTTCACCCAAGAAGTGCTACCTCTATCGTTGCACGCGTCGACGTTTTTTGTGTCTCTAAGCCACAAATTGTTGCCCAAGTCCCCTACTTTGAAGCGATGTGTGTAAGGGGTAACCGAAGGCCAGGTTGTCACTGGTTCACCCCAACCTCTCTGGAAGCGAAACACGGGATCCAATTATACTGCCCTATTGTCAGAACCGCGGCAGCAACCGAATCATCCCAGAATACCGCAGCCCCTGTTCCACCAAAGAGGCAGTGTTACGAGCAGTGTCTCCCCACTTAGCCAGCCAAAGTTATTGCAAGCTTCAACAAGAAAAACAGAGACAATGGGGGGGGGGGGGAACTTGGGAATGCCCCCCCCTCCCCCCCGTACAGTGGATACTGAGGCTCCTTCCTCACTTGGAGAGCTTTGTATCCCACCCTGAAACGTCCGATTTGTTTCAAAACGTGAACAACGCCGTACGGCCTTGAGGCATGACTATCGAAGAAAGGTGCAATATTACAAAGGCTCTTCCAACGATACGGTAAGGCATTCCTTATTGCATAATGCCTCGGTGGAGGAGTTTACTGATAGTCAGTACGAGTAATGACTCACACTACGGTAGCCTGCATGCAGGTGCACCCTTTTTTTCTGAGGGTGGTCACTTGAGGAGCTCTGTACCTCATCGAATGAATTTCTTTGGAGGAAAAATGACAGTTGCTACCCGGTGAGCAGTCCCAAGGCTTCGTGCATATGCAATGATGACATTGCGACGCTAAATTAAAATTGCGACGAATTTGGGTTCAACCCCCTTAAGAACTGGTCCCACGAATTTGTCGACAAACTACTTGGAGACTTGTGCTACGGTAGGGGGGTCGCTTTTAGGTTCATTGTTGTCAGGGGATGAAAGCCACTCCGCCGAGTGACCAACATATGTCTTCGCGTTTTGTTTTTGAAGTCTTAACGCTTTACGTTTTCGAGATATGCACCACGATGGTATGCTTGCTGCACTCTGCGACAACAACACATTCCTGCGTGTAGTTTTGAGTAAGGTGCGGAGCCACTCGCCCGAGTGGAGTAAACGTGGTAGTGAAAATCAGCCTACCCCCCCCACCGTGGCAGCAGTATGGGAGTTTGTGTGGGACGCTTTTGTTCAGTTCTGAATGGGTTTAAGGAGTTCCGTCATCGAAAACGTATCGACCAAAACGTGCTACCTCTATCGTAGCAGTGACCCAAACGTGTAGTGACATATATCTGCCACGACTCTTGCCGTGGCACACGTCAGCACAACAAACCGGACTGAAATATACCGAACTCACCGAAAAGGTGGGACTGAGCTCGTCCAGGGATGTGCACGTCATCGGGAATTCCGTTGGGGCCCGTGCGTTGGAGCGACGCAAAAGCGCGTGGGCGATGCGGAGGCCCTCGGCGCGACGGGGCGAGCGGACGCTGGAAATGTTGACGGCCGTCGCCATGGTATTATTTGTCTTCGTTCCTTCTGATCGACGGGCGTTAATAGAGACGCCACCTGTGCAAAAGCGGCGTAAACATGATGCGGGTACAGCAGTACCACAACAGACAACACACAAAACGTCATGCGGGTACCAGGCAACTATCCGAAGCGCAGCTTACGTATAGTACAAGCTAAACCAGCCTACCAGCGTATCTCCCAGAGCTATAGCATCCCGAGCCGGGCGAATCAACCTAGGTAAATTCCAAGTACAGCATCTATGCTGGCCGAAGCCGACGAAAGCACAGCATATCACCATTTGACGCGTGCCACGGTGGAGGTAGCAATTGTTGGCGGGATCGTTTCCTGAACCACCGGGCTCCTTAACCCAAATTCGTCGGACGTTCGTTTGTGTGACGAATATTGTTTCAAAGTATACTTCGGTCATGCGATTTCTCATCCGGCAGCACTTTTGTTTTCCTCCAAAATCATTTTGTTCATCGAGGTATGACGCTCCTTATGCGAGGAGCTCAGAAAAAACAGGGTACACCTCTATCGTAGCATGCGTCCTTGACCACTGGTGGCCTAGGGGGTTCGCGTTCTGGTTAGAACAATGGGGGTTCTTGTTGTCCCCGGGACTGGTGCTACGATAGTGGAGGGGTAACCATATTTACACTACTGGGTTTTGGCCACTCGAACGAGTGGCTCCGAATCTAACTGAAAGTTGGACCTAAACATAGTATGTGCTCGCGTTACCTGACAACAACCTCCAATGGCGGTGCATATACAGAACAACAACAAAACCAAAACCAAAAAGTTATGAGTACAACGCAGTAAAGCATTCACTCGGTCGAGTTGCTCTGTGCGGGTGAAGAACAAGCACACCACCCCCCCTTGCCGTAGCATCAGTCCCCGTTTCGGTCGGTCTCCGCTGTAGGTGCACGGCCGAAAATCTCGAAAGCAAGGGTGTGACCGCGACTCATTCGATTAGATTCCGTTTAGTCAATACAGTACAGGACACCTAAAGAAGAAACAGGAAATCTGGCCCAGGCTGGATTTCTTATTCGGGAGGGGGTGCTGTCTACACTAACTTCAGTATAGCGACTCTCAAATGTTCTTATTGTGTTGTGTATACCAGCCTGGCTTTCTTGTTAGCTTGTTTCTTATTAGGTGTCCTGTACTGTACCACAGTCATAGGTCTCTCTACAGGACCACTATATGCGCCAACCAGACGCCAACCAACATCTACAGGCAACCGGTGGTACTCTCTCCGACGCGCGCTACGGTAGAGGTAGCACTTTTTGGCTGAATCGTTTTCTGAACGATCGGGCTCCTCAACCCAAATTCGTCGGACTTTCCTTTTTGTGACGTAAAATGTTTCAAATATACTTCGGTTGTGAGATTTCTCATCCGGCAGCGCTTTTTATTTTCCGACAAAATAATATTTTCGGTGGGGTATGACGCTCCTTAAGTAAAGAGCTCAGAAAAAACATGGCGCACCTCTATCGTAGCATGCTTCCTCCGCATTCTGCCGCAAGTGTGATTGGTTCCATCTAGGCCGAGATATTTTACCGACGCTAAAGCGGGAAGCCTGCCCTTCTCAGCCCGCGCTACGGAGGGACCATTGCTGTAACTATTGTGGACACGTGCTATGATAGAGGTGGCATTTGTTTTCTAATTTGTTTCTGAAATTATCGGTCGCCTTAACCCCAAACCGTCGGTCTTTCTTCCTTGTGTTGCCATATTTTTCATTCCACAGACGCATGCTACGATAGAGGTGCACCACGTTTTTTCTGAGCTTCTCACTTAAGGAGCGTCATACCTCACCGAAAACATGATTATGAAGGAATATAGAAGTGCTGCCGGACGAGAAATACCCTGACCGGACTATCCTCTGAAACATTATTCGTCATAAAAATGAAAGTCCGACGAATTTGGGTTAAGGAGCCCGATCGTTCAGAACATGATTCAGCCAAGAAGTGCTACCTCTACCGTAGCACGCCTCCACAGTTAGCCCATTGTACTGCCCATCAGGTAGCCCTTTTATTCCCCTCCCAAATCACTTTTCAGGTGGGGTATCGAGCTCCTCAAGCAACCACCCTCAGCAAAAACTCGTGGTGCACCTCTACTGTAGCATGCGTCTCATAGTACAGTGTATGTTTCTGTCTTGTGTGACCTATCGTATGCGATACTTTTTGTATGTTGGCTTGTCTGGTTTCTTCCCATTAATGTTCTTCAACACTGCAGGTATGATTGCTTACCCACGCGCTCTTCCCTTCTGCCATATTCGGTCAGTTTATGTCGTGAACCGTGAACTGAAAGTAGTTTTGTTTGACCGGTTTGTTTTTGTCGGTCTTGCAAGACCGAAAACCGAGTTTGTTTAGTCGTGTTTTAGCGTTTCCGAAAACAACGAAACCGAGAAACCACCTCGTGTTTGTTTCGGACGTTTTGCACTTCCTGTTTGTCCTACGCCAATACCGCCTACATATCTGCACGGAAACCCCGTACGTATCCAACAGCCCTAGGCCACAGAAACAACATTGGATGCAAATAGAGCAGCACTCACCGGCATACAACGTGATTTGTACGATGAATGATGGCCTCGTAACTCCTATCTGTAATATAAATAAAATTTACTTCAGAACATTGTATTCAGCCATCAAAATTTCCTGGTAATCCCTAAGTGTTTTATGTAGAGTATAGTAAATAAATATATGATGTGATTCGTATAGCCTCGCATGCTCAAGCGGTGTAAAATTAAGAGTACAACGTACTTTGCATAATAACCCGTATGTCCTCGTATCCCGTCCATGGTTTATATTTACGTATCGAAAAAACAAATCACATCTGTGAGATCGAGTATTTCGACGAAACTCATCTCTGAAAGCTGAGTGGGATAATTCGATAATTCTCCCTGGTTCATACATAATGCCTGTGCGATAATCTGAAAATATTAATAAATAGTTTTCACGGGAAATTGTACCCGTATGGCCTCGTACTCTCTATGATAACCTGGTTTTACTTGGATACTTGGATGTTATAATGTGTGATTGACACCATTCGGTCATGTCGTCACACTATGCCCACACATGTGCAACGAACCCATCAAAATGCTCACCATTTCGGTTGGGTTCGCCGAGAAAACGACGGAGAAACCAACCGATGAGTCGTAGGTTATATTTCGTTTTATTTTTCGGTTCAGAACAGACCGGACCCGCAAAGCCGACCGACAACTTGGGTGAACAACAGGACACCGACTGAGGTCATTTTTACTGTCGGCATACATAACTGGATTCGGATTGTACCTGCGTGCTTTCAGTTTCCATCGCGGGAAGATCTTCGCGCTTTCCTCCCACGTCGACTATTAATAGAAGTGTCGTCTACGTATGATATATCGTTCCGTTAGGTCGATTCGATCCACCCAATTGAATTACAATCCCCTTCCCCCGCAAATAATAAATAAATGATTTTTTTCTTCACTGTTCAGTTTTCCACGAACCAGAAGCAACGAGACAAAACAACAAGCCGTCGATTCAAAATCAATTGAGGGGTGGCAGACCTTGATAGTAGATCTTTACGGGGGGTTTGTGCTTGGCGCCTGACGCACCAGAACCCTAAACCTAACCCTAACCCTATGCCAGTGGTCAGTGCTGGGATACTGTGCTTGGAAAGACTCTAGGTTGACTCGGCCGGCGTGGATGCTGAGTTTGGAAAGACTCTAATCTAGGTTGACTCGGGATGCTGTGGCTGGGAAATAGTCCAAGTTGATAAAGCCGCGTAGAACATACCCTTAGCCAACCAGAGTGCCTAAATAGCTATCTTAGCAAGATCTACTATCATCATGCTTTGTCCACTACTTACTGAATAAATTTGGGTTTCTAAAACACCGGCCTGACGACCTGTAGTTAGGGCAATTCTTATCGAGAATTGTTATTCCATAATAATTTCCAATATAATATTGTTTTCAAACCAATAAAAGTCAGAAAAAAATACAAATTCGTATTATATAAAACCAGAAATACAAAATTATTTTATAGAAGTGAAACAAATTACTGGGAAGCAAGAGCTCGTACTCGCACACGTCATTTGGTATTCGAACCTTGTATCAAAAGGGTTTCAGAGGGGATAGCGACAGGCTGTCCCCGTACAAGTATCGCCTCGGTTTACCGGCTATCTCATGTGCTGACCCCAAAACCGGGACGCATCACACAGCACCAGAAACGGGCTAAAAACCTAGGCTGGACAGCGTTCGCATCACGAGAGATAATGTTTAAAGGCGGACCATGAGTTCAAGGTGCGGACCTTGACCTAGTGTTTCGAACAACTTCACTGCCTGTTTTGTATATCCGGGCCATCAGATTTAAAGACTTAGACCCTACTCTCCGATAAATGAAGAACGCGAAACTTCGTTTTTTTTGTCCCCCAGAAATAAAATGTGGAACATTGAACAAAGGAAATGTGGGGTTTGTGGAGAGGTATTGAATCGTTCGTTGGCCTGAGTGAAAGAGGTGATCGGAAAAGGCTTATCAAGGACGTTCAGTACCGGCCCGCTCATAAGAAGCAATAAACCGGGTTTAGGCTGGCTTTCTTATTTTAAAAAAGGGGTGTGTCCCACACTAACTTCAGTACAATAGCTGTCGACTTTATTGTTTCCCCCGTAATGTTTAGGCTGGGGTGCTTTCTCATGAGAGGGCCGGTAGTGTACTGGTATCATGGTGGTGAGTTGTTGAACTGGAGGGACGGACGTTGGGAAGGTTTTGAGACAGGAAGAACGAACACCATCTAGTACGGGGCTCTACTCGTCGTTGTGTTGACGAGCAGTTGTTTATCACTGGGTGGAAGGCCGAGCAGTTGCGAAAGGGAGGGGGGGGTTCAGATGGCAGTAGCAGGTATACCAGGTAACTGCTGTTAACCCATACAGAACTGAAGAAAAAATCCTTCACTAATTCCAAGTAGTTTGTCCCCAAATACGTGGCACCAGTTCTGAATTTGAATAAGTTTTCACCTCAGTCTGTCTCAGTTCATTTCGAAACTGTTTGGTCGTATGGTATGCACACGTACCTGCGATGATTGCAACAACAAGCTGAAGCAGCAGAAGTAGTACGAGCGTATTATGGCAATACTCATGGCCTTATGTGCTGCCCGAGCGGACAGCGGCCGCCACCTGCTGTTCTGGCACCAACTCCGTATCTGTTCTGGGTTTGGGAACTTGCCTTCCCGTGCGTGTATCCGTCGCTCGGGCCGTGATGTACGCATGCATGTCAATAATCATTTGAGGAATACAACAGCAGCAGTGTATATATCCGCTGTACCTCGCGTATTTGAGCCTCGTCCTGGTTGCTGTGTGCGTAAACAGTACGAGGCGTACGTAGTACACTTCCGGCCGTCTCATACGAAAGTGCCCCACAAGAAACTCAGCGTAAACATTGCGGGGGAAATAAGAAAGTCGACAGCTATTATTGTACTGAAGCTAGTGTGGGACACACAACTTTCTCAAATAAGAAAGTCAGCCTATAAGCCCGATTTCTGGCTTCTTATGAGCGGGCCGGTACTGTAATCAGTAATCAGGCGTGAGTCAGCCCTCCCGAGCTCTATCATGCCCAAAATACCCATCTACACCCAAACTATGCAGGCTCCCCCACCCTGAGACCGGTTAACCGAGCTTGCGCCGACCACTACTTGACAACCCTCCAGCAGACCCGTGCTACGATAGAGGTACTGTAGTCCCAGTGACACTTTTTGGCTGAAACGCTTTATGAACGATCGAGCTCCTTTATCTCAAAACCGCCCGACTTTTCGTTGTGTTTTTCAATATTTTCCAGGGTATAATTAGGTCATGAGGTTGTTCATCGGGTTCGTAGCACTTTTATTTTCCTCCTAATTGTGTTTTTTACTTAGTATTAGTATGGAGCTCCTCCTCAAGTGAAGAGCTCAGCAAAAACAAGGCGCACCTCTATGGTAGCATGCGTCAGCACTACTACTGCCGTACGGCTCCCTTAACCCTTAGAGGACTGGAGTCCCGTTTTGGGGAAAAACTACTTGTAATTAGAGTGGTCTGTCCCCAAAAAGGGACTGCAGTCCTAAAGGGGTTAACAAAAAAAAATCTGTAAATAAGAAATCCACGCTCCTTTTTTTTGGTACGTTTCCGAATGGTGGAGTAGGAAACGGTGCTCAACTGGTCCAAATAGATGGATAAGAAACGGCGGAATATGAAATTTACGTATATACGACGTACAGGTATTGGTATGTACATTACAGCAATATAAGTAAAATAAGCAGGGTGGTTATCGTGCCTCGACTGGATAAGAAACCAGCCGTTACAACCACGACACGTATGTATACAGGTACTGGGTACTGGTATTCACCTTGGAGTATAGCAGAAACAAAATAAGCAGGGTGGTTATCGTGCCTCGACTGGATAAGAAACCAGCCGTTACGACCACGATCCCGATTATTGCACGTGTATTTCCCCTTCCCGGTCCACGCAGAAACAAACAAAAACTACGTACATTAGAAACATTGTTTGGTAATTTTTCTGCCTGGGAGCTGCTTTGCCGAGCCGCTTCTCAGTGCCGCTGGGCAGAGCGGTTGTTCACGCGTTTGATCAAGAGTACGTCAACCAGGCTCCCTACCGCTGTTTCCCGCGCAATACGAATAAGAAACAATGAATGACGAAACGTTATCTGATTCTTTGATCAAAACAAAATACATAAAAAAACGCATTTTTCATACGTAAAAAAAATGTACGTAGCGACTCTTGTTGTTGTTGTTGTTCTTTCTACTCAACCACATCAGTACACCCAGTGCCTGTCCTGATTCCCAATCCTAGAGAGATACAAATTATGTGGTCACAGACTGTGAAACAGAGAAAAACCAAAACAAAATAAACGCAAATTAATGGGTAAAGCAAGTGAGATGCGTAACGTATCGGGTACGAGAACACAGCGACACGAGCCGAACCAAAAAATAAGAACTCAAATTTCTTAATTCCCTGTAAATTAATACCAGTCTGTCAGCCTGTTTCGCATTTCGTGTCATACGATGTTCTGTACTACGTACTACGTACTGCTTGCCGCGGTATGGAGGCTTGCAGCCGAAATTGATATTATACGTAAGTGCTTCGTGTAAAAGAGGGCATGTACTGCTGTAGTAGTGTCGCACCTGGGACTGGCTCAATGTACCGGTGCTTCCACAATCAATCGCTCAATAGACCCGAATCCCTACCAGTCGGGTGCGCTGCCCCTCCAGTCCTCTCTGCTCCGCGGGTCCAACAAGGTTTGCTCGAGTCGGTATTTCTTGGGAAGCAGCAGGCTCTTGGCTCCGTCTTTGAACCAATCGGACGCTGCCGAAAAGAGCAAGTGAAGTACTAATAATACGTATATACCAGGTACGGGATAGTCGAATGTAAGTACGAGTGTGGTCGGTTTCGAGTACGAGAGCCCCACTCTTATTTTACAGCCGAGTTGAAGTTACACTGCTTGCTGCGGCTGCGCTACGACGTCCCTTTTGTTTGATTGGTGCATACCTGTCGTAGTGCCAATATTCAACCAGAAACTGGAACCCTACTGCTGTTGTAGCACCCTCTCCGTGCGTGCCTGTATTTTTCAACTGAAACCATCATTGTCGTTATTTTAGTGTTTGTACTAATGATAGTATCATACCCGCGTCGACATCCATCACATCCGGTGTCCGCTGATTCCTAATCCAATGAAGACCTAAGCTCTTTGTGTCCACAAAACTGCCGCACAGAGTGACAGGGGGTATATAAAAAGAAACACGTTCATCTACTATGATAATAGCACTCTAGTTACGCTGTAGTCGGCAAATTCATTGGTAAAGAGTGGGAGGGGGGCGATGCTCCTGTAGTAGTCGAATGGAGATTGCGGGCGTGTAGTTCAGTTTTAGACACGCATAACATGCTGTAGAGATTTTAGGTGTACTCTTCTTCGGGCATGTGTATATCCTTTCCCCGCTAAGTGTGCGTGTTCTTTATGATTCTCTGATGGCTCTATCTAGCACTTTTGTGACCACGGGCTGTGATCTTGCTAGATTAGACTATAGGGATTAGCAACTTGTTGTTGTTGTTGTCTTCACATTAAACCCGTTTTTTCTACTCAACCACGTCGTCAGTACACCCAGTGCCTGTCCTGATTCCCAATCCTAGAGAGATACAAATTCTTCTGTGGTCACAGACTGTGAAACAGAGAAATTGAAACGAGTTTATTGTGAGGACAACAACAATAACAACAACAACTCTTGGGTAGGGGTCTGGCACTGCGTGGAAGGTCGGCGAGTTGCAAGAAGAACCCGCCCGCCCTCCTACACCTGCTCAATAAAAACTGAAATCTTATTATGTGTCGTGTCGCAGATGCCTTTTGTTTCTGAGATTACAGCCTTTGATTCCTTGAAGATGGCCATTTTCGATAGTTTCCTGAAATGGTACCTGTTTTAAGGATACCACACAAGCCGGAAAAGTAAAAACAAACAAAGTCGTCGAGAAAGCTGATTTCAGTTAATGCTCGGGGCGTTGTAAACAAAAAACAATATGCTTTGAATTGTGGTCTTGGTTCTGTCGATACTTCGTACTACGATATTACGACAATATTTTGCTGGAATTTTCTTTCTATACTACTTATATACGTACTCTTGCACTGGTCAGTAACGAGGAGAGCTCGAGGATCGTTTATTTATTATGTACCTTCCACGCCTTTCGGTGCAGCACTGCTGCTGTCTGTGTTTCGTGATCACGAGTTAACCCACTCTCAGAACTGAAAAGAATGTCCCACACTCATTCCAAGTAGTTTGTCCCCAAATTCGTGGGATCAGTTCTTAACCCTTTTAGGACTGCAGTCCCGTTTTGGGGACACATTACTTAGAATTAGAGTGTTGGTTTGTCCCCATAACGGGACTGCAGTTCTAAAAGGGGACTGGAGTTCCATTTTGGGGACAAACCACTTTAATTCTAAGTAGTATGTCCCCAAAACGGGACTCCAGTCCTATAAGGGTTAAATTAACAGAGATAAATACAGCACACATAACATGAACTTTGTCATACGACGTATTATGTATGTATATATTAATCTAATTAGACGTACGTACGAGTAGTGATTCATTGTTTCCGTAAATTGCTGAATGGTAATCCATACAAATTGGGCACATATACTATTAATAGTGTTCCCTTACTACAAGGCGGCCTATTGCCAAGTCCCAAATGAAAACTCCTGTTGTTGTAGTTGTGACTGACTGTTATTAACAGAAGTGTTCCCGCTCCTCCAGATATTTTTGGAGCCGATCCTGTGACCACAGACTAGATTTGTGTCGATGCTGGTCCCACATATTTGTGGGCGAACTACTTGGAATTAGAGTAGTTTCGGATATTGTTGGCAGTTCTGAGTGGGTTAACGACATCAAAAACAAGATCAACAATAACGACTACAACAACAAAAAATACGTACGACTCCCCAACCGTGACGAACCACCCCAATTTCCCGTAGTGTCCAATCTATTTTAATCCAGACCACGGGAATGGCCATCGGCCATCCGTCAAAACCTACATAGCTCTTCAAAGTCAGAGTTGTTGAGAGTTACCGAGGCGTGTCCTATATACGGCATATTAGGGGAGTCACTTTTTGTTATCCTAATACTACGTGTACCCTACGTTTCTGGCCGACCACGCCTCCTTGAGAGGTGACCCTATACTAAAAGCATTTGTTTTTTTCAGAGGATCCTAACTTGAGGACCCCTACACTAAAAGTAAAAGCCCCCCAAAAAAAACTTGTGTGTGGAGGGGGGGAAAGCGCTACGTACGTACTCGGGCGAACATTCCCGTGACCTACACTTCCGGCCCTCTCATAAGAAAGTGCCCCACAAGAAACTCAGCCTAAACATTACGGGGGGAAAAATAAAGTCGACATCTATTATGCTGATGTTAGTGTGGGACACACCCCTTTCTCAAACAAGAAAGTCAGCCTAAGCCCGATTTCTGGTTTCTTACGAGCAGGCCGGTACTACTGTACTACATACAGCAGTACGTAGTAATCAAAATAAAAATCAAGAAAAATACTGCAACAAAAGACAAAATTTAGCAAGCAAATTCCGGCGATTGTTTGTTAAGGAGCCCCCCCCCCCCCCCTTAATAGAAGAGAGGAAAAGAGAAAGATCGTCCTCAAGGCGATGATAATAACAAGTTCCCGTCTCTGCCACAAAACCGATACGGGGACTATGTCACACCTTCTGCCATCTCCTTCCTACTCTCATCCTCCCCGAGTGGTGTCAGGAGCCGGTGCTACCTCTGTCGCCGCACGTCGACCCCAGTGAACAAATATAAACAAGAAACGAAACAAGACAAATTGAGACAAATAATATATTTAAGGGCTACGTGATAGTCGAACGCGATAACGCTCGGTGACTGCCGCACGATCTACCATTTCGGTTATGCATCTCATTCGTCGACAGCTGTATCAGTACAGGCCCCCCCCCCCCCACCTCTCACTTGTGTCGCCTTCTCTGCTAGTGGCGATCTTCAGCTGGCATTGCCGTACCCGCGTCTCTCGCTTCGGCCTCTGTGCCACCTCGCCATGAAATGGCCTGCTGGCCGCCATCATACGAGCTCCACGCGACCCGCGGTACGCTCACCCGCACTCTTTAGCCGCCTCTGGGCAATGAGTATAGCGTCTCTGCTGCTCCGGAACGAGTAAAGGGCTTTCTGTGGAGGTGCCCATCTGTTGCTCGAAAAACCCTGAGGTCATCTGCTAGACATTGGCCTGGGGTTATTTTTCTAAGTCGGCGCAAGGTACCCGGGTTCGTCCGGGTCAAGCCGGCACTCATTGGTTCGTGCGCGTACGGCCTCCGCAAAGAGGAGGCGTCGTTTGCGGATGGTTGTCTCAACGCTCACGCATTGTGCCTTCTTGAGAGCCTTGGCTGACGACATGATGAGATGGTCGATGCGTTGTCGGCGCTGGAAACCAATGATCCGTAAGAGGAAGTTGTGGTTTGCCGTTCGGAGCTCAGCGAAGTGCTCCTGGCCAAGGGTCCACGTCACACACCAGTACAGCAGTGTCTCCATCACCTCGGCCTTTAGCATGCGCACCTTTAGAGTGAACGGGGCATCCGCCATATCGTACAGCTCCCGCTTGAACCGATCAGCACCTCCAACACTCTCATTAACAACAATCTTCTTTTACGATAGAGTGAGACTGGAAACAAGCAACGCGGATGATACTCATTCGAATGTGATACTACTGTAACGCATTGGACAAAACTTGCTCGATAATAACGGCCCTTTCTCAACACCTTATTTTTTAGTAAGACCGGAGACTAGCAACGCGAATGTTACTCATTCGATTGCGATACTAACACAATGAAGATACGTATCAAAACCAAAGGCATTTTACCACATCGATTCACATGACGAAAAATAAGGCATGCTCGGTAACACAAGGAACTGGAGCTCCCTTCTACCCAATCCCGGCGTAATTTGAGCCCTTGTGGCCGGCACACTGCTCTCCGATCTGCCGGCAAGGCTTGTGTCTCCGAGCTGCTGCAAATCTGAAAATCGCTCGTCCCGAGTACGCCCTCTAACCAAAATTAATGGGGCTCGAGCCAGCGTCTTAGCCCAACAAAACCAAGGTTGACATGTACGCCATAATCCACAGGGTCATTGTAACGTCGGCCGTTTCTAATTTTGTTGCTTGTATCGTTCGCGGGCTCAATTTCCTCGTACTCGTTCGGTGCAGGTATTCCTGTGAGAAATGCGCGAATTACGAGTACTCGAACCAAAATATCTACAATAATATCGTTTCGCCGATCGACGAAACTTCCACAGATTCTGCTGCTTATAGGTGCAACTCGTGCTCGACCTAGGAAATAGGGGCGCAAGGGACATTTATCGTGGATGTTGTTCTTTACTAGAGGGTTCGAGGAGAGCAATCGGCGACGCAAATGGTCCCGTCCTTCAGAGGTAGGGCTGCCCTCTGTCCAGATTCGCCAAGAGAGAGATGTACCTCGAAAATCCCAAAAGATAAAAAACAAGGACCGACTTCGAACAGCAGCTCGTTCTCCCTCGCCAAGGCACCCCATCACCAGCTCCAGCCTGTCAAGTTGTCCCTCTGACCTCGGGAGACGGCCCCAAGGTCGTCACAGCCCCAAATAAGCCTCCATCAGCGAGGTTTCAGCCTCTGATCTACGAGGATGGTGTAAACGAAAATACCGACGCGCCACGACCCCACTCACTTCTGATACGAACGAGTACGAGCAGATTGACCTCGCGAGCGATGCAAGCAACGAAATTTGAAAAGGCCGACGTTACAATGACCCTGTCGGTTGTGGGGTGCCTACCATTCATGGCTTCGTTGCGCTAAGATGCTGGCTCCAGCCCCACATTAATTTTGTTAAAGGCCGTACTCGGGACGAGCGATTTCCAAATTTGCACCAGCTCGGAGACACAAGCCTTGCCGGCAGATCGGAGAGCAGTGTGCCGGCCAAAAGGGCTGAAATGACGCCGGGATTAGGTAGAAGGGAGCTTCAGTTCCTTGTGTTACCGAGTATGCCTTCTGTTTCGCCATACGAATTGGTGTGGCAAAATGCCTTTGGTTTTGAAACTTATCTTCATTCTGGGCTATTCGTTTTTTTTCTGAATCTACGAAAAAACAAAAACGGATTTGGATTTTTTTTTTTTAATTCGAGTATGAGTAGTAGTAGTAGTAGTAGTAGTAGTAGTAGTAGTAGTAGTAGTAGTAGTAGTAGTATTAATAGTAGTATTGCGGGGGACCACAGTAAATAGGACCTGAGGTGCTTTTAAAGACCTAAATATATATGTCCATTTTTGTTTTTTACAGGCAATATTGGGTCCTATTTACTATGCTCCCGCGTAATAGTAGTATTAATAGTATACAACCCACCTACAGCAGCAACAGCAGCAGCAGTCCAGAAAACAGCAGCACGTACGTAGAGCGGACAAAAACAAAACGCCGGCGTCGATGCGGAGCCCTTGTTTGGCACGTACGTACGTACAGCAGCGTGGTCCTCTTTCGTTTTTTTTTACGTTTTTTGTACGCCTGAGCTTTTTATCTTGAAATTAGTGTAAAAACGGCTGTCTCTCGCAGTTCTGGGCCGATTTCAATTCTGACCGATGTTCTTGAGTTCCAAATTTTCACTATTTGGGCACTCTTTGAAAAAAAATAAATGATTATAGTGTGGGGAAGATGTCTTGAAGTTAGTGTCGATATTTTTATCTTGAAATTAGTCTGCATTGTTTTTACTGGATCTTAGTGTTGGGGTTAGGCCCAGGGCGGGAAAGCCCTACGAATGCGCTGGGAACCCCTACCTTCCCGCGGATCCGCCCCTTTCCAGGGGAAGGGGCGAGGCGCCCCCGGGAGGCCGCCTTCCCCCAACCCCCGCTCATCGAGTTCGGCCTTGGAGCCCGTTCTGGCGGCGGGAGCACCGAGGGTTGACGCGTTCGTCCGGCGGGGCGCGGGTGCGGCGCCGATCGGGGTCGGGTGGCGCGCGGTAGAGCCGGCCCCCCGCGGGGCATCAACACCACCACAACCATCACCCACATAACCGGCCCCGGCATAGTCGTGAAGATCCCAAACGATATCATTATTCATGCCTACACTACCGAAGCGTAATATATAAACGAACTTGGTACCGCGAACCATGCCAGGGCGGTCCCGGTATAATACAGCAGCAATAGCAACAACAGCAGCAGTCCAGAAAGTGGCAGCACGTACTCGTACGTACGTACAGCGGACACAAACAAAACGCTGGCATGGATGCGCAGCTCTTGTACGTACAGAAGTGACTCTTTTTTTTTCGGTCGTTTTTTTTTCGTCTAGGCTTTTTCATCTTGAAATTAATTAGTGTAAAAGCCGCTAAGTCGCGAAGTTATGAGCCGATTTGTATTATGACCCAAGTTCTGGAGATCCGTATTTTAACATCTGGGGGAGTCTTTGAAAAAAAACTTGATTTCAGTATGGCCAGAAAAAAATCCTGGATTTTAGTATGGAGATTTTTGTATTTTCCCCGTCAGAGACATGCAAATATTTTCTGTCGAAACCCCAGTTTTAGCTTTCTTCGCGATTGAGATAGATCACCTGAAAGACGGCAGAGCGGTTGCCGCGAAAAACATGTCCAGCTTGCACCCGTGCAGCTACCCAGCAGGATTCGAAGGGCCATGTGCCCTGTCTTAACATCGCCGTTAGTAGTAACTACTGTACTGGTCTCAATCCCGAGCACTCGTCCCAGGTGAAATTTGTTGCAGTCGTCCAAAAAAAGGGCTACCACCGAGGTCTCCCAGTTTTCTTGGTATATCATATGTTCGACATGACATCATACATACGTACGTCATCGCGACGAAACCTGCTGAACTAAAAAAATTAAAGTTCGAGGTGCTCTCGATAGCCTCGTTTCCCCGATCGTCTTCCCTCTGCCGGCACGCCACCGATTCGCATTCGGCCGGTCTCTCCGTCCTCTCTGTCTCGGGGAGGCCCGCCGCCCTCGGGCGCGCGGGATGGGCATCCCAATAGAACTCGTTCGGCGACTCTTCGACATAGCGAACAAACTCGCGAACTGATTAAAGTTACATAGCGCTTTATACCGAAATATAGAGACCGTTGCGATAATAATATCAGTATATGATGCTCCTTAATTTTTCGTCCAGGGTGCTCTCCCCGCCGTTCGCATTCGTTCAGTCTTTTGCCCTCTAGCCCACTTTGTGCGACCGGCTTGCCTCCTCGAGGAAGCGACGGCGAAACGCCACACCGGCCACCGCCCCCTTACTCCACTCTCTTCTACACGCCTGCCCCCGCAAGAGCTCGCTTCGGTCATGCTCTCGCTTGCGATCACGATGCGAACCCGGGCTTTTCCGCTCGATTTGCTCAAGCTCTGGTGGTCTCCAAAAAATGAAATAGTGACGTTTTCCGACGTAGCACACGTCATCGAAACGAAAGATGGACGGCGTTTGTGTGCCGGGGGTGTGAAACATGTCGTAGATCTCGACCTTGCCTTCGCCCCCAGAGGTCCCCACGACGGCAGCGCCGGCAGGGTGGCCGGCCCTCGCGAGGCACCGGAGGCCGTACAACACGCCCTCGAAGAAATTTCGACAAAAAAAACTATTCCTGTGGCGAGGCGTTGCGTCAAAACGCTGAGAGAGCAGAACGGGCTCGTAGATTGCAGAGATACACGTAGTAGATTCCGACTTCCGAGCCCCGCGCGAGCGCGTGCGGCGCCGAGCGAGCGCATCGTCATCGCTGGCGGCTACGGTCGAGGCAGACACGGAGCCCGGCGAAGAAACCGCGCGAGAGGGCGTTCACGGACGGGAGAGATCCGCGGATGAGGCGATATTTAATATCAGTCTCACGTGTATCATAGGTATATTTATGTGTCAGAAATCAGAATGCATACGAGCTCGGCCAACCATAACATGATTTAAACGTCGGATTGGCCATGTCCCCATCAATCTTTAGAATTTAGACTTGATTTTTCGGAACGGTGTAGTTCATGCACTCGTGGACAGGTTGACCTTCGGCTTTATGCATTATTTATTTTATTCAAGAGATATGACCGATCTTAAAACCCGAAAAATTGTAAAATCGCCCAAACGTTGTAACAACACAAAAACAAAAATAGGGCCTATTTTCTCAAACTTGAGTGGGGCTTCGAAGAAATGCCATTTTTTTCGTAATGACTTGACATAGTGTGTTGAATCGGTTATGGCAATATCTCTTGATGGGTGGCGGACTGGGTAACGAGATGTTCATCGCTCTTTTCCTTGTGTCTTCAGCACTGTCTCCACCAAGTTTCGATTCGATCGAAAACGATGATTCTTGCACAAATTTGGTGTCAAAATGTCGGTGTTTTCGAGTTTTCGCAGATATCTCAGTGACATCAAGTCAGGAAAACAAAAGTAAGTGTGGAAATTTTCATACACGACGTTTTTATATCAGCAACCGCGTGACGGGGTGAGCGCTGTCAAGTTTTGGAGCCTAATTCGCAGTGGTTAACGAGATACAATTCAATGAAGCTTTATGGTTATACGGCTGGCCCAGCTCGTACATATGTATGTACCAAGTTTCACCTAATTTGATTAATTCCGTGCTGAAGTTTTTATACGTACGTATAAAGGCACATAGTAAGGCTATGCACGTATGTATGTACATCTACTACGTATAGCATGACAGCTATCATACGACGTTCAGTAGTCGTTGATGTTGTTGTTGTTGTTGTTGTTGTTGTTGTTGTTGTGGTCTTCACATTAAACTCGTTGCAGTTGCTAATCCCCATATAGTCTAATCTAGCAAGATCACAGCCCGTGGTCGCAAAAGTGCTAGAGCCATCAGAGAATCCTAAAGAACACGCACACTTAGCACAAAGAGGTACACCTGAAATCCCTACAGCATGTTATGCGTGTCCACAACGGAACTACACGCCCGCAATCTCCATTCGACTAAATCAGCATCGCCCCCCCCCCCCCCCCCCCCCCCCCCCCCCCCCCCCCCCCCCCCACCCCCCCCCCTCCCCCCCCCACTCTAGGCGTGGGAACAAGATGGAGCACGCACCTGCCGTCTGAAGTGCTGCCAGAATGACAGTCCGCGGGCACACAGTGAAAAATAACAGCCAACCAAAGCCATTACGTCAATTGACAATTACCCGAACCTGTCAGGAGGTATGGCCCGGAGCTCTTCGATAAGCCCGGAGCACCGTTTCGACTCAAAGCCAGCCTGCTTCAAGCAGAGGCCATGGAGCACGGATCTACATTATTTGACTTTTTCGTGGTTCGTGTCGCGACACGTGCCGCGGCATAGGGTTCGGGTTAGGGTTAGGGTTAGGGTTAGCGATACTCGCCGCGACACGTGTAGCGACACTCGCCGCGACACGTGTCGCGACAAAAAGTATAATAATGTACATCCCTCCGATGGAGGCACTGCTGTACGGTTGCATGACATGGGCCCCACGTCGCGACCACTACCGACCGCTTCGGACGATACACCACCGGCTGCTGCTGCGAGTTATTGGGTACCAGCGCAAGCAAGGCGCCTACCGGCAGCTGTCCTACGCCAAGGCCCTGAAGAGGGTCGGGTGCCAGAGTGTAGAAGCCACTGTCCGGCAGCGGCGCCTGCTGTTCGCGGGGGCCGTGGCAAGGCAGCCGGACGGGCGACTCTCGAAACGACTGATGTTCGGGGAGCTAGTGGGGGGGAAGGACCCGGCGCGGGGTGCCCGGAGCGGAACTGGCAGGCGTGCCTGAAGGACGACTTCAAAGCGTTCGGAGCTACGAACGGCTCTACGGACGACCAGAGACGTGTCTTCGAAGTCCCGAATTCAGTTTAGGCGGAAGCAGCGAAGGTGAAGGGAGGAAAGCAGTGGTACGAGGGAGTGCTGCAGGGAGCTGAGAGGTTTATGACCTCCTGGCACAAGGACGAAGAGGAGTCTAGCCGAAAACGAGCGACCAAGCGAGACAAAGAGCGCAGCAGTAATAAAGAGACGCCAAGAACCAACGGGACCGAAGGGGTGCGGAAGAAGGGCGAATCGGCGAGGGAAGAAAACAAGCGAGAAACGGCGGACCGAGTGGCGCGATATGTGCCGGATTGACTCTCCTGGACTGTTTGTTCGTTTGTGTTTTTGTTTTGTTTTTCCCCCTCCCCCCACCGCCGCACCATTGCACCACCCCCTTGGGATGAATGTCTGTGCTGTCTCTGTGGTCTTGTTTGTTTGAGTGTTTGCATGTACTTTTGACTTGTCTCTTTTTCTTTGCCTTTGTCTTTGTCTCTTCGTTGTTTTTTACCTTTTGCAGTTAAACTGCTCGCATGCCGGGGGTACATCAGTCGCACGGGACCATAGTTCCCTTCCCCCGTACCATGTCTGCGTTTATAATCGGGGTGGAGGACTCGATTTGGTTTGCCTGACCGGCGTGAACCCGGCACGGAACACCCCGGCATTGTAGGGGCACCAAGATAAAATCAGGGGGCGTATACCCCCGATTGGTGATGTTGACCTTTCTAGTTTTATTTTTACCTTCACATAGCGTGTAGAGGGGAGCGGAGGTCTCCAGACTATCTGTTTTTGACTGGCTTTGATCTCTTTGCGGACCCTTCGGGTTCCACTTTTATTTCAGTATACCTTTTTTTGGGTAAGTTAGCCTGTGACCACGGGAATCGACCGTGTCAAGTGCATGATTACGGACAAATGGAGGTACTGGATTGAGAGACCGGCACGGTTTTTAATGTGAAGACAACAACAACAACAACAACAACAACAACAACAACAACATCCTGAACGTCTGTGTTAGGCGCAGCAAAACATCGACACTGATTAGGAATCATTCCACATTGAAGGGGTCTTCCACGATGCAGGCAAAAAATTGGTGCACCCGGGGAACCGCGCCATCTCTGCCGCATCGCTCTACAAAACCAGTGAGGTCATCCACACAGACCCAACAACAGCATTCAGGGGGAAAAACGATATAGTTATGAGCAAAAGCAATGTTTGTCCGTTCGCCACGGGTCGATGTCGTCGGTATGCTTGTCGATGCTCCAGCGCGATGCTCCGGTACCGCCGCTTCCCGCTGCTCCGGCTCGCTGCTGTGGTGCCGCTCTGGACAGTCCTAGCACGACCACACTCGACCCGCTCCGTCCGTACACGCTCTCGTTGCTATCCTTCCCAGTCGGTTCGTCGCGTTCTCCCTCGTTACACTCAGGGTGCTTGGTCTGGAAAAAATAATTGCTCGCGTTGAAGGGGTCAACCAGCCCAGGCTTCAGCTCGTCGCCACACATCCCCTCCTTTGATGGCGACGCCAGGTTACTGAGAGAGTACAGCTCCCTCTAGCAAACACACCTAGGGCCTTGTACGTTGTGTCCGTCCACCTTCCTGGTGGCGTTTGCCTCCGCGCACAAAAGTGAGATAGGCATTGCTGTCTACACCGACGGACAAAAAGGCCCGTTAATCTGGATTTTTTGCCTGACACACCAGTGCCGATCCAGCTCCACCGCTGCGCACGCTTCGCGGCGGGTGCGCAGCAGCAAGAAGGTATCGGTCCGCTTATAGGTGAATCTGGCCTTGCTCACTTGAAAGACCCCCCCCCCCTATTCGATATGGGCCATGTTAAAGCAAAAGCCTTGCCGAGGCAGCCAGGACGGGGAAATTACTAGTATAAGATCAAGATTATCTTAGGTTTTCAGGTTCGGCTTCAAACGTGCGCTGCCTTTGGCGTGGCGAGGTGGAGTCCACCCGATACACCAAGCTGTCCGTGCTAGTAAGACGACGAGCACCATGCGTGGCAGCATATCGTTACTCCTATGCCCAGTAACCATGGGCGAAAAATAACTAGTAGCTGAAGATCAGATATCTGGCCGGTACTTCGCCCACACAAATGACTCTATGTCTAGGAGAGAGGAAATATGGATGTGCAGAACCACGTGAAACTCTCGCAATCATGCACAGGATATGAGTTAAGCAATTAGTGCAAGCTTTACTTCAGGGATAGTGCTGTACATATAAGATTCAAAGTGTTGCTCTAATCCTTTGCTGTGGGGGCAGAGTTTGTTTCCACCGGCGAGCTAAATGAATCATTGTCGTTCCCACCACGATGTTGTACTGCGCTTGTCTTTTGTGCAAGGTGTCAAAGGCGATCCTACTTACGAGCCCTTTTGAAATCGCCGGCCACAGGAACGCCGTCGCGGCCCCCGAAGAGCCGACTAGCCGTGTTTTATGGCACCAACAACAACACTGGCCCGACGAATTATTGTGGATCGACGACCAGTCAAACGAGGAGGATTATACGGTGGCCAAGAAGCTATGAAAGGTCAAGGCGAGCAAAATGCATACGATCTCCATATCAGTCTACAAATTGGCAACTTCAGCGTAGCACACACTGAATCACGTGGTGGTGTGCCTGTTTTGTGGGGCTGCCATAGCACCGGGGTCGCAGAAACTGGGTTCCTCAATTTGGGGTGCTGTACAGTAGAACACTTGCTGTATGTATCCGTCTGGTTGTGGCCTTACTGTTGCACATATTGTATTACTTCCCTTAGAGGCCTGTAATAGCCCGTCCAGCCGGTACATGCCTATTAACTTCCATGACATTATATTGCCTCTTGTTTGTGTGATATATACTACAGATCAATGGGCTTATCGATGGCAAAATGTCGATCATTGTGATATCAAGTTTGGTGATTTTGTAGTTGAAGGTTTTGGCGAAGCACACGACCAATTGTTCACGAATTCGAACAATATCTCGTGAGAGCGAGAGTCGCCAACGCCTCTATTGCACTGTTCGGTTCTCTAGGTTGTCCTGTATAACCTTCGGAACTCTTCGGATACGAATTGAATCCTTGCTGGCCCTTATTATGTTCAGGTCGGTTTGGTCCTGCGAGGTGCTACTTCAGTAACTACCAGCTGCACAGTCACACACTCGACCCCACACTGGCTTCCAGGAAAATATATCCCGACGGTAGGAACACTGGCTTCCAGAATAACCTATCCCGAGGGTGGGAACGCAATTGTTGCTGCGCAATCTCCCTGGCGTTGCAAACTGTGATGAATGCGACCTAGGTTTCGATAGGCCATCCACATTCATGGTGGTAATAGAACTAGCGGTGTAGTGGAGGTGAAACTCCGCATGCAAAGCAGCGGGCTATTAGCGTGGTGCATATGGCAACGATGCCAGACATGCGACGGGGAGGAATCCGTTTGTTGGCAGTGGTAACCGTCCCTCTCAAAGAACTGACCGGCGGCACGTTTCGTCCGACATAAACAGCTACCGGTCAAGCACTCGGCCGGTAAGCGCTTCAACAGACGTATTGGTGCCGGTCACACAGTAGACCGAAAAGGAGATTTAACATATACGCATTGGTCGGGCGCAATGTTAGATGTTACCAGTGAGGCCGATGCTGAGTCCTTCAAAGTTGTGAGCTTAACCTGGATTGGTCGGTGAAGGGATGTATGGGACGACTTGAACATGATGAACTCTAGCTACGGGCTTGACGCAGTAATATCTAGTATATTCACTACTCTGGCTAAACAGGCTTGTCGGGTAAATGTCTAGTTCGTTCACTTACCCCACGGTCACTCATGTAGGCTCGTACCGTTGGGCCTCAGCGATAGTCCACTGCTGGGTGTGCCAAAAAGGTGATGGCGAGTTTTTTTTTATATTGGTGGCGAACCACAGCAGTTGCGTCGGTATGCTTCAGGCAACATCACCCCGCCCCCATCTGCGCTGCTCGTGCATTGGCATCAAATCGTACCACCATGCCCTCTCGCGACATAATCTCTTCGACAAAGTCCTCCACCCAATGTCCACACTAGTCTAGAGGTTACGCTTGAACGCTACAATGTATGCAGTAGTGTTGGTCCAGGGGTACGAACAGAAATATTGTCGTGAACGTTTCCGCACCTCAACACATCCAATGCACTACAGTAGGTACATATCTCCCAAATACTGCCAGATAGTGTCAACAACATATGGAAAATACAATTGTTGAATGAGGTTGAATGAGGGCGTACATTTCATAATCAACGAACACCAGTAACACCCGGGAGTTCATTAGCTCACGTCCTACCAGCATTCACGTATACCGCCCAATCTGCGAGCAACAAACCAAATACTCTACAGTACCAATTATATATCATCCAAAAAAAGCCACCCCGGCATGTGTACCCCTACGCTAAACACCTAAAACGAAACCAGGTTTGTGTGTAGGTGGTCGGTAAGAACATCTGCAATGATGATTCACCGACCGTACGTGGACCATCACAACCTCGACGTTAGCAACACTCAACTCAGTTAAGACATGTTCGTTGGAAATTAAAGGCGCTTCGTATGGAAAACCTGACAACACGCCATCCAGTCGAAACTCGGCAGCCTGCATACAATCGAACTCCCCAAAGCTTGTAGATACATTTGATTTAAGTCTACGTTATGGCAGCGCATCACCTTATGTTCCAATCGTTGGAAATAACGAGCAATAGTATCAAGCAGCTTTCCATCTATATCGCCCAACAAAAACATATGAATATGTATTATTTTACCTTACCGCATATCGAAAACAAATTAGGTTACATCTTACCAGCATTCACGTATACCTCCCAATCTGCGAGCAACTAACAAAATATACTCACAGTACCAATTAAATAGGGGAGTGATAAATGTGCCCCCGGGGGCACATCTCTTAACGACGCCCCCGGGGGCCCTTTTTGCTTATTGCGCCCCCGGAATTGGGGCTGATTACACAGCACCCCACCACGAGCGATTACGACGACCGTAGAGCAGCAGACCTGTCTGGGGATTGTCTACTGCATGTGCTGCTGCGGTGTGTGCTGTAGTTCCGCCGGTCATCGCGTTTCGCGCAATATACAGACGGCTTCGTGTTGTCGATACCCAGGACATTTCCAGGCATTGGTTTAGGGTGCAACCTCAAGCTAAAAGTGTCTCTACATGATGCACGCGCCACGAGCGATGACGACGGCCGTAGGGCATTGTCTACGGCATGTGCTGCTGTGATGTATGCAGCAATGCCGCCAGGTATCGCTTCTCGCTCGATATACAGACGTGTTTGTGTTCTCTTATTCCCAGGCTATTTTTGGGGGCACATGGAGCGAAAAGTGCCTCCGAAAGCAGACTACAGTACATACATGAAGCACGCTACTACGACCGAGTACAACGATCGTAGGGCACCAGACTTCTCTGGGACTTGTCTACGGTATGTGCTGCTGAGACCTGTGCACTAGTTCCGCCGGCCATCGCTTCTCGCTCGTTATACATACGTGTTCGTGTGCTCGATACCAAGGATATTCTCCAGGCCATTTTTGGGGGCGCACCACGCTAAAGGTGCCTCCGGAAATAGGCTGCATGAAGCACGCCACCACGAGCGATAACGATGATTTTACGGCACCAGACCTGTCTAGGAATTGCCTACGGTTTTTGCCGCTGCGGTGTGTACAGTAGTTCCGCCTGTCGCAGCTTCTCGCTCGACGTACGTATGGGTTCGTGTTCTCGATACTGAGGATCTCTCCAAGCCTTTTTTGGGGGCGCATCAAGCTAAAGATGCCTCCGGAAATAGGTTCCATGAATCACGCCACCACGAGTGATGACGACGACCGTACGGCACCAGACCTTTTTGGGGGTTGTCTATACGGCATGTGCTAATGTGGTGTATGCAGTAGTTTCGCCGGTCATCGCGTCTCGCCCGATATACAGATGCGTTCGTATCCTCGATACTCGTGATTTTTGCAGGCATTGTTTTGGGGGCACATGAAGCTAAGCGTGCCTCCGAAACGAAACTCGTACGCGAATGAACATGGAAGGAAGCGGAACATTGAAATGCATTTCGAGACCACCAACTACTATTAATAGCACAGATGGTGTCGTCAGATGAAGAGCTATCTTCGTCTCGCAGGTTGCGATCCCATGGACGTTCCCGTCAGAGAGACCGGGATTCCGACTCCTCTTCGCGCTCGAGATCGCGCGATTCCGACCGCCAGAACCCCCCTCAGACAGGGCCCCCTGGCGATCACGTCTCGGAGGGCACGTTAGAGCCAACGACCTCGAGCCCGGCTCAAGAGCAGCCTCCTTCGGCGGAGCAAGTGCGCCTGCAAGCCGAGACGGAAGAGGCCCGCCGTTCTCCAGACTCGGTTCCCTCCCCTCCGTCGTCATTCAGAAAGTGTTCACGACAAAAAGTGCAATTTCTTTATATCATCGTAAACAAACACGCGTCTTACAGTGTCGATGGAATACCAGCACACATCGTAGTTGTTCGCGGTGTTTGTGCGTGGTATCTCTCGTGAAGTACGAGGCCTTTTGGGAAGTGTTCGTCGAGTTGTTGCATTTTTTTTCTGTTGTCTCAAGTTCTCTAAATCATACCGTATGTTTTGGGTGTGAGGTATTGAGCTCCTGGAATGCAGGCTGTACTCGACCGGGCCTCTTCGCTGGAGGGGGCCTATGCTGACGCATGCTACGATAGAGATGCATCATGTTTTTTCTGAGCTCCTCGCTTAAGGAGCGTCATACCTCACCGAAAACATTATTTTGGGGAAAACTAAAAATGCTGCCGGGTGCTAAATCTCATGACCGAATAATATCGTAGTATTCTTGTACGCTTTCAACGAGCATTTAAAGTAAGGATTGGATTAGTTGAGGCCTCCTGCCCCGAAGCAGGGGGGCTTCGCCCGGGATAAATCACCCCCGTGCTGAGTGCATACTCAGCGCGGTGGCGATCCCGGCCGTTGAAGACTACAAACGCAGAAACTTCTGTTAATTACCTGTCAGCTGGGCGGGTGGGATGGTCAGAATTGTTTATCAAAAGCCTCGATGGTTTGGCTTTTGGTCGCCTTTGAAGAGAATGATCTCGTGTGCTACACCATGACCCAGTAGTTTCGGTTTCTACAAGTGGAACCACATCCCTACGATCACGTAGTTCGATTTGGTTGACTCCCGATGTTACTGTAGTATTATTGTACGCTTTCAACGATCATTTAAAGTAAGTATTGGATTAGTTGAGGCCTCCTGCCCCAGCCAGTGGTCCTACCCATACTTCCTTGGGCTCTTTAACTATCCGTTGACCATTTGGCTGGCGTTAGATAACTATTTCCTGTCCAGTGTATCACCCAAACTTACAGTACAGCACTTCTACCGCGGAGTGTACGCGGAAAAGCCTTCATGAAAGGCTGGGCAGTGGTAAATCGAATAAAAATGCTGCCGGGTGCTAAATCTCATGACCGAATAATACTCTGAAGCAATGGTCTTCACAAAAATGAAAGTCCGACGAATTTGGGTTAAGGATCCCGATCGTTCAGAAAACGATTCGGACAAAAAGTGCTACCTCTACCGTAGCACGCGTCTGCTACTAGTGAGTCAATTACATCACGTTTAGGAAACATGTAGGTTCTTCAGGACTAGCAGCAGTGCCATGTTTCTACCATAATATAGCGACGCATGCTCCGGTAGAGGTGCGGCAATTTGTTCCTGAAGGTGGCCACTCTAGGACCTCTAAATTTCACCCGAGAAGTAATTTAGGAGTTAAGCCAAAGTGCTACCCGATGAACTATCCCATGGCCAACATAATAAGCAGAAAACCAAACATGCTGAAACACGAGACTGAACTTCCGCCGATTTTGAGTTATCAACCCCGTCATTGAGAAAGCGTTAAAAAAAAGTACGTAGTGCTACCTCTTTATCGTGGGACGCGTCGGATAAATGCCCATGTAGGAGCGGTGCCTTATTCGTCCTGGTTCCGCACGTGGAACCTCAAAACACCATCTGACTCGACACTTCGAAAAAAGTTCGTTCGCCCAACACGACGGCGATATTTCCCTCCCTCACGATACTCTACGCGTAAGTCCTTATCCAGCCAAGCCTGCCGATCCCACGCCTCTTCGTGACCTTCGAGTCCACCTTCGAGCGGGCTCATGGGCTTGTTGTACTGCTCACTACTGCTGCAGTCGCTGTCACTACGCAAGTGCGGGCAGTGCCGCCCAGCAGTATTATTGTAGTACTCTGAAAGGCCTTGTATCAAGCAGGGGGGGGGGGATCTCTACCGCCGCCTGTGTTACGTTTTATAGAGTTAGCGTCAGGCGTACAGGGAGGGGACGGTGTCAGGTACCCTGACAGAAGGGTCGAAGTTGAATAATTCGACGTGAAATGCCGAACAAAATAGTTTCGGGCCCCCTCGTCTCCACAACCAAATGAGTAGAGAGGTGACCATCATATGACGTGCTTCGTTTCTTATCGCCCGGGTTGGTTTCTTGTGGTCCTGTCGTATGCAACGTCACCCTGTCTGTTCGATTTCACTCCTTTCATCACCGGGCGGGGGTTTCTCGTGAAGGGTGGAATCGGCGGAGGGTGATACGAGTGGAACAGTGCTCGGAATGTTTGGTGCACGTGGAACACACACCCCGGGGGTTATCTCGCAAGCCGCGACCATCAACTCATTTTTATCGCCTCGCCTCAGATTTGTTTTCCACGGGGGTGTGATAGCAACAGGGGGGTGATAAATCACGCCACGACTACCGGCATGATCTTTTCCCGTTTCCAGACCGTCGCCATGGGGGGTTGTAATCATGTCCTGCACGGCCGTAGTAGACATGGGAGGGGGGTATCATCTCGTAGAAATACTGAAAAAACACCGATCAACGTTTGATTGTGAAAGAGCCAAGGTGGATGGTGACAAGAGTGTGATAACAAAGCGTAGCAGCAGGGTATCCGTGTTGTTGTTTGCATATCACTTGGTCCAATAAATGTGATATTGTCCGAATAAAGGCAAATCTCGGCGAAGATGTGCCGGTAGCGCCTTGTGCGGGAACCCCGGCGATGGTAGCCAGCATGTTACACTTGCGTCAACGGCGAGATGCACCCCCTTCCCCCCCCTCCGCCGTCAAGTCTGCACGTCACTCTTTGAAATCCTTTGCACCCAACTGCCCGGTGGCGACACGGTATCATGAACGGCTGACTGACTGGGATTTATGCCATTATGGTGATAACTCAATCTATAGTATGCGATGCAAAATTGGATTGTGGCGCAAACGTACGGGTATAGCTACAACAACAACAGACATAACCCGTGGGGAGACCATTGGGAAGATAAAAATAGGTGAAGACAAGCGAAGGATGAATGCTACGATAGAAGGTGCCCCGCGTTTTTCTGAGCTCCTCACTTGAGGAGTTCCATACCCCACCCGAAAACCGAATTTGGAGTAATCCAAAAGTGCTAACCGATCAACAATCCCATAAGCTAGGTATACTATGGAAAATATAGCAACACAAGAAGGAACGTCCGACGGATTTAGGGTAAGGAAGCCGATCCTTCAGGAAAAAAATCAGCAAAAAACGCTACCTCTATCGTAGCACGCGTCGAAAGTCAACGGAAAGAGGAAAACAACCACCAAATATGAAGGAAGCGAAGGAAAAACGAGCGAAACGAAAAATATAACAAACGGGGCACGCGACGGATTGAAATTCGGCGGGAGCACAATCCTTTTTATCATGTGTTGGTATTGGGACGGCTTTCACATGGCGCACAGTTGGTATTGTACAGAACAGTGAGCGGTGAATCCAGTTATGCGCGTTAAATGTTACCGGTCATAAATACGCCTAGGCATACGAACACCAAGCTGCAGTGGCCGTGTCCATAACAACAACACTTTCTCAGCAAAAACGAAAAGTGAATGGGCTGCGCACACTGGAGGTACCGAGCACACCCTCAAGAAACGAATAGCAACCGCCTCTGTACCAACTGCGCCCTCCCCCGCCCTCTCCGCCGTCCCATCGACGCGGGAAACGATAGGTGTAGAACTACGCTTTACTATTGAGGAAGTAGACGCTCGGTACGTATTATGTTTCAGCCGAACCGAAATGGACGCGTGCTGCGATACAGGTACGTCGCAAAGTTTGGCTTTTAAAAGTGTTTGGATGATCAGGACCCTTAACTCAAAAGCGTCGTTCTTTCATTCTTATGTTTCATTAGTTTTCATTATAGACGCATGCTACGATAGAGGTAGCACGTTTTGGCTGAAACTTGTTTCCGAATGATCGGGCTCCTTAACCCAAACTCGTCAGACTTTCTTTTTTGTTGCTGTAATATTACACAGACTAGACCCATCGTCATGGCATTGTTCATAGGTCCAAAAAAAACACTTTTTCGGGGACGTATGGAGCTACTCAAGTTAGGAGCTCAGAAACAAACAGGGCGCACCTCTGTCGTAGCATGCGTCTATATCGTTACGTAGGTCATGGCTGTGCTCATCGGGTAGAACGTTTTTTTTTTTCCAAAATCGGTTGTTCGGGTGAGGTTTAAAGCTCCTCAAGTGACCACCCTTATAAGGCAGAAATGGTGCACCTCTGCCGTACCATGCGTCAGTGTGTTGTTTTTCATCCAGACCACGGGAATGACAATCGGGCTAGCTCGCGTGCTTCTTCAAAGTCAGCTTATGGGCGAGGTATATATGTGCCTTCTTAGCTAAGGATACCTAGAAATATTCGATTCTACCCGTACCGTGTACTCGATGTCCTACCAAGAGCGTCCACCCCATGTCCTGGACATTGGCGTAGTACGCCAATGTCCCCCGCCCCTTTCCCTAGTGTCGTTGTTATGGATGGCAGTCGACGGCACTCTCAGCAACCTAGCAACGGTGTCTGCTGGTTCACCCGCTTCCACGCCGGCAGCAGCGTTGCCACACTCGTCCAACGACATATGTTAGAAGTCGGATCTGAGCTCCGTACTTTTGTCAAACGTTGTATCCAGAGCGGCCGAAGGGAAGACGCACGCTCGCGTTTTCGCCAGCGAGTCATCCCACGGTAGGGGTGCAGCATAATTTTATGAGCTCCTTATATGAGGAGCTCAATATCTCACCCGAAACATGACTTCGGAAACATTCGTTCGCGCAACCCGAACAAACCTTCCAATGCGGTAGTCCAAAACCAAATATACCAATACAAAATATTAGTATCCGGTGGTTACTCACGTAAGGAGCACAACCGGTCAGAAAATATTGAGCCATACAGTGGCACCCCTACCGTGGGATTGCTCCAGCCATACATCGGATACTCTCCGCGCCCCCCGTATCACACGCTGTTACTTACGCCAGTTCCCTCCTCCTGGGGTGGGCGCCGGATTGTCGCTATTGTCGTGCTTCACGCCGGGAGGAACGCCTTGTGCACTTCGTACAGAGCCTACAAGTTGGAGAGGCGTGCTACCTTCGACTTTGTTGTATTTTGGCCAAATCATGCATCTTCCAGCTGATAAACTATCCAACATCCCCTGGAATGTCACGTATTTGTGTTTAGGATGGTATTCGGTGTACACCCGGGACATCGTGTTAGGAGCTCTTATTTCGTTTCAGAGTCAGTTTTGTAGATATTTTCAAAGCAGGGAGCCCCCCCCTTGAATAGTGTAGGGTGCATCACTATCGTTGCAGGCGCCTGCACTTGAATGCGGCAGTGAAGAGTGAGTGCCTCGCAAGGTTGGGAACTTGGGGAGTTTAAACAACCCCGGAGGAAGAAGGAAGACGAAAACCCATGATACTGGTTGTCAAACATGTATGACCAGTTGAGTTCCTTCATTAAGAAACTACCGGTTAGTACGATCATTGTTCGCAAGTACAGATTCAATTACGCACTACAGTACACAACACCAAAATAGAGAAAAGGCAGTATGGTCCGGGCTTTATTTCTTCGTTAAGAGAGGATGCTTTCTACGCGATTTTCAATATGACGACTCCCGATTTTCCTATTTTACGTCTAAATATCCGCCCCTCTTTCTTACTTGCCTGTTTCTTCATTGGTGTCTTGTACTGTACAAAGCGCAAGCGCAGCCGAACAATTGTCGGGCTGCATGAAAAAACGCCTGCGGAATCATGTGCTGGGTGCCCGTATTGATGGGTTTCTTCGCGTGAGGAGCTTCATAAAGCATCCCAGTACCCCTACGATACCGCGGTCTTGCTCGGAAGTGGGTGGTGTTGGCCAGAGAACGATCGCACGTTTGCACAGGCTCCCCTCTTGGACGATAGATACGCCCCACACAAGGACCGGGTTGGGCTGGTTCTTCCCCTATCTACCAACTGACCCTCCCCCCCCCCAAGGTCTATGGTCATGTGGTTACGACTACAGCTGTGCACGACATGAGTACCCCAGGTCATACGATTATACAACCATGGGTGAATACGAAGTACACCTGCTGGTCCGTCCCGGCATTATAGGGATGTGAGGGTATATGATCATACGACTACGGCCATACACGAAAATGAAATGCACCTCCCCCCCTCCAGCCCCGGGCGGCGGTGATACACGTGTGGGGTATTGGCAGCTTGTCGGGCAGCACGCTTCACGTACGACGCTTTCGGGTCCATGGTGTATACCGCACACACCAGGAGGTAAACGACGATCCCTCTCGTCATCCTTTAGACGTGTTTTTGTTTTTTTTTGTTGTCGCTCGATGTTGTTAGGCAGACCCTGCCCTTGCCCTTGCAAACTTGATGTATCCCACGGTAGATATGGGTGGGCGGTTAGGTTCGGTCTTCTGAGTCAATGTTTTCTGACCGCGGTTGTTGTTGTTGAGCTACAAAAAAAAAGATAAAATTATGGGTGCGTGTTACGATAGAGATATCACGTTTTGGCTAAAATTATTTCTGAATGATCGAGCTGCTTAACCCCAAATCGGCGGACTGTCAATATATTTTTGCAATACTAATCTTGTTCCTCGTTTGCTTCGGGCATGGGGTTTTCAATCGGATACTGTATCACTTTTACTTTCCTCCCTTAATGATCACTTTGGGGTGAGGTGTAGAGCTCTTCAAGTAAGTCGCCACCCTTACAAGGCAAAAACATGGTGCACCTCTATCGTAGCATGCGTCTGTCTATGGTTAGGGTCGTTCTTATCGACCATTGTTTCCACCAAAATTCCCAATATTGTTTTTTTTTTAAGACAGGAAAAGCGGGAAAAAACGGATTTATTTACTCGTAGAAAGTTTGGAATGTTAACAGAGAGCAAAATAGTTTGAAGGATTTGCATTCCAATATTTGGGTTTTTTTCCATTAGAAAATGGGGAAATCCTAAAAGTTGCGCGAACAAAAAATAGTGGAATGTTTGTGTGGAAAAGTTGCTCGATAAGACGAGTATATAAGTGTCTTAGGGCTATTAGTAGTGGGAAAAGGAGTGGGTCGGGTGGCATGAACAACTTTTCTTCCAAGAGATCATGTTTCTGGTGGGAAAGACCCGTGACTTCGTACGATAGAGGTACGTATTAATAGTCACATTTAAGCAATTTGGTTTTCGGAATCGGCAGACCCTATTAAACCCGCCGATGCATGCTGCGATAGAGGTGCACCATGTGCTTCCTGAGCTCCTCACTTGAAGAACTGCATACCGCACACAGAACATGATTTCGGACGAAAATAAAAGTGCTATCCGATAAACAATCCCATCCGATGATCAATCCTATGACCTAAGCGTACTCAAAAAAACTATTACAACGCAAGAACGAGAGTTCGACAATTTTGGAATAAGGAGACCGATTATTCAGAAAGCGGTCCAGTAAAAAGTGCTACCTCTATCGGAGCACGAGTCCACCATCGTCGGAATGTATTATATGTGTTCTTGTATTCCACATGTCACATCCCCACGATATATATATATACTATTGATACACTTTGAGGCAAATGTACATCGTTACCGACCCCTTATGCGTTGAACACGTAACAATACGCGTACTGTACCGTTTTTTATCTGAAATAACTTATGAATGGTCAGGCTCCTGAGCCTGAAATCGTCGGACTTTCATTCTCGGGTTGCAAGTTTGTTCATTCTATGCTGATTGTTTTTCATCGGGTAATGTGGAAGACATTAGCCCTTTTATTTTCGTCCAAAAACAACGTTTGGGTGACCCATACTATTAGTGAAGAGCTCCGCAAGCGAAGAGCCCCAGAAAACAAACATGGGGCACCTCTACCGTAGAATGCGTCCAACACGGGTGTAGGACCCCCCTCGCGAAAGATCGGGACCTCAGTTTACAGCAGCGGACATTGGACAGAGGCTTGCAAGTAAGATGCAGGTGCTCCGACAGTTGTCGCCAATTCGATCGAGTGGGGGCACTACTAACAAATGCTACCTACACAGCTGTGGCTATCGACTGTGGGAAAATTATATGCTGCTGCTGCTGTCGCTGCTGCTGCTGCGGCCTACTGCAGCGGCTCCCATAATGAATGAACGCTTGTTGTGAACGGAATTATGCAATGAATGGAGCAGGGAGATTTGCTCTTCTTGCACGATCATGTGAAGTTTGCTCGCACAAAAAAATCTCGTGAGTTTAATATACCGAGGTATATTTTTGTATTCACTCTCCAACCCAGAAACAACCGCAATATGGAGGACGTGCAGTACACAGCCTAGGCGGAGACAATAAATGCGCTCCTCATCTGGAGGAGGAGGGGTCTCTGCGTTGCTTGCCGAGGAGGACGGTTGTTGAGGGCTCGGTGCTGATGGCATCTCGCTCGCAGGCTCCGCGATCGACATGTTGGGGCCGCGTGTACAGCGCGCTTACTGCTGCTGTTTCAGGCAGCAGCAGCAGCAACAAACAGCAGCAGCAGCAGCAGCAGTAAGCGACTCCCGTCGAACTATTCAGCCTATTCTATTGATGTGTGTGACATTCCGCTACGTTTTGATTGGTTCATCGATGATGTATTATATCAAACTCCGAACGGCCAAAAACCACTTTTTTCGCCCCAAAAAACATAAATTAGCAACCCTAAACTGTGTCTTCTACCTGATACGAGTTCTCCAATTTTGACCCAAAGTCTCGTGATGGGGGCCTCTCGCAAGATAGATGAAGCCATTTTCTTACTTGATTAAACAGTTGATTATGTCGGCACTTTTCATCAAATTATCATACTTACTTGCATCTGTCTGCTACGTTGCAATCTAACATAAAAAGAAGAAGAAGGAATCGCACACGGTCTCGAACCCGGGACTCTTGTGTTCACACGTCCCAATCCCATATGTTGCTCTGCTCTACTCGCCCAATTTGTTGACATGATCAGTGTTTCTTTTTCTTCTATAGTCGACGTACCAGTATGCGGCCAACGCCAATGGCGTGGACCCGGGGGCGGCTTGGTCCATCTGAGAGTACGGTACAGGAGGCGTGCTACAGATGAGAGTTATGTAATGGTATGGGCTAGGAAGGCCGGTAATTACCTCTGCATAGGTAATTGGTCCGTTTTCGTATAACTTGGATGGCATTCGTATTCGGTATTCGGGGTATTTATAATATCTGGGGCCATACTTGAAGCCCATCCCGAGGCAGATGTCATCTGGCTCGGGGATTAATATAAAGCTGCTTCTTTTCTACGCTTGACTCTACGGAAAGTGAGTAACACCAAGGATGCTTAATAGACAAACCTGCAAGGGGATACTCTGTGTCTCACCCAGTCATATCACACGTGGCGTCTTTGGCATTGCGACTAGTCTTTTAGCTCTTTGGTCCGACCCTTTCGGGTTTTGTTTCTTTCTTTTCATGTGGAGTTTCGCGTACGAGTACACACGGAAAAGTGGCATCATCTATCCCATCGAGCCTTGCCCCTGTCTCCCTCGGATGACATCTCAACATGGAGTGGGTCCTCTTCCCCCTCCAGTGGCGACCACTACAGCAGAGCAACGACAGGGGCCTTCTGCTGGTCGTCGCATGCACGTTGGTCAAGGACGGCAACATCGGCCTTCGTGCAGAAGAAGCTCCGTCTCGGAGCGACGCTCCTCGAGACTCAAGATGGCTGAACGAGTACGCCCTGGACATCAAGGCAGGCCCTTCGATTTCTCCGCTTTCCGCCGGTTGCTCAGCTACCCGCGAGATGCTGAAAAGCCCTTCAGCAGGCTCTTCAGCCCGCGCCTCGCCAGGTTGCCTCGTGCAGCTCTGCGGACCGCCGGTATCAGCCTCAAGATCGCCTCTGTCCCCAGCACATCTACGCTTGCCCAGCGCTCTGCTGCCTGACATGCCACCGTACGTGCCCTTCGATACACTGGCTCGCCCAGCGTTATACGTACCTCGGCGTACATACTGGATTCAAGACCAAGATAATTCGTGACGAAGTAACCCATCTCTCCGTGGCCCACTGAGGCGTCCTGCAGATTTTGTTTCTTACAGCTCGAGCCAGACCGATCTTCGCGGGAACCTCCTTGGACTACAAGCGCTGCGCTATGACCGGCTTGTCGTTTCAGCTCCCTGATGAGCCCGTCCTTGTACCGGGCTCTGGACCCCGCTCTGGACGGCACTGCGACAGGCTTGTAGTCTCGGCTCCCTGAACCCGCGCATAGGACGCTGGGCTACTTTGTTTTGCCTTTTCCGGCGAAGACAGGCGGCTCTCGATGGGATACTTTTTGTCACGATTATTTTTCGGGGAGTGATAAATGTGCCCCCGGGGGCACATCTCTTAACGACGCCCCCGGGGGCCCTTTTTGCTTATTGCGCCCCCGGAATTGGGGCTGATTAGAAAGCACATCACCACGAGCGATTACGACGACCGTAGAGCAGCAGACCTGTCTGGGAATTGTCTACTGCATGTGCTGCTGCGGTGTGTGCTGTAGTTCCGCCGGTCATCGCGTTTCGCGCAATATACAGACGGCTTCGTGTTGTCGATACCCAGGATATTTCCAGACATTGGTTTAGCGTGCAACACCGAGCTAAACGTGCCTCTACATGATGCACGCGCCACGAGCGATGACGACGGCCGTAGGGCATTGTCTACGGCATGTGCTGCTGTGATGTATGCAGTAATGCCGCCAGGTATCGCTTCTCGCTCGATATACAGACGTTGGTGTTCTCTTATTCCCAGGCTTGTTTTGGGGGCATATCAAGCGAAAAGTGCCTCCGAAAGCAGACTACAGTACATACATGAAGCACGCTAGTACGACCGAGTACAACGATCGTAGGGCACCAGACTTCTCTGGGACTTGTCTACGGTATATGCTGCTGAGGCCTGTGCACTAGTTCCGCCGGCCATCGCTTCTCGCTCGATATACATACGTGTTCGTGAGGTCGATACCAAGGATATTCTCCAGGCCATTTTTGGGGGCGCACCACGCTAAAGGTGCCTCCGGAAATAGGCTGCATGAAGCACGCCACCACGAGCGATAACGACGATTTTACGGCACCAGACCTGTCTAGGAATTGCCTACGGTTTTTGCCGCTGCGGTGTGTACAGTAGTTCCGCCTGTCGCAGCTTCTCGCTCGACGTACGTATGGGTTCGTGTTCTCGATACTGAGGATCTCTCCAAGCCTTTTTTGGGGGCGCATCAAGCTAAAGATGCCTCCGGAAATAGGTTCCATGAATCACGCCACCACGAGTGATGACGACGACCGTACGGCACCAGACCTTTTTGGGGGTTGTCTATACGGCATGCGCTAATAATGTGGTGTATGCAGTAGTTTCGCCGGTCATCGCGTCTCGCCCGATATACAGATGCGTTCGTATCCTCGATACTCGTGATTTTTGCAGGCATTGTTTTGGGGGCACATGAAGCTAAGCGTGCCTCCGAAACGAAACTCGTACGCGAATGAACATGGAAGGAAGCGGAACATTGAAATGCATTTCGAGACCACCAACTACTATTAATAGCACAGATGGTGTCGTCAGATGAAGAGCTGTTTTCGTCTCGCAGGTTGCGATCCCATGGACGTTCGCATCAGAGAGACCGGGATTCCGACTCCTCTTCGCGCTCGGGATCGCGCGATTTCGACCGCCAGAACCCCCCTCAGACAGGGCCCCCTGGCGATCACGTCTCGGAGGGCACGTTAGAGCCGACGACCTCGAGCCCGGCTCAAGAGCAGCCTCCTTCGGCGGAGCAAGTGCGCCTGCAAGCCGAGACGGAAGAGGCCCGCCGTTCTCCAGACTCGGTTTTGCCGCCCACGGAGCCCCAGCACCGCACCTCCCCGGCCTCGGAGACTAACACACAGGGGTCGCCCCACAACCAGGACGTCCACGCTCCTCTCAGCACACTCGCACGCTTGGAGCAAGCCGAACGACGAGCAAAGCAGACGTCATCTCGTCGACGGCCGCGCCTTCGCACCCTGCAACTGGAGGTGGAAGCGGCGGACCGTGCGGAAGAGGAGACTGCCGCTGCTACCGCCAGGGAGCTCGCGGCCATTGCGCGGACGGAGGGGGCTAAGACTGTCAACGCCGCCCCAACCCAGCTCTCTCTCTCGCGCCAAGAGGACACCACTTCGACACGGCCTGTTGATGACGCCTTCCTGCATGGCAGTGTGTTGTGCATGGTAGACCTGCCGAGAGCCGAGCTCGATCCCGGGTTGGCACAAGCAGTCTTGAAGCGGGCCAAAGCGCTACTGGCGGCGACCGAGGCGAGGCAAGACCACCTCTCGGTCGAAAAGGCGCGGGAGCGCAAGCCTATTGCCGATTTATAGGATCAAATGCGGGCGGCCCCGTCCCGCGCGCTCGTCTTGGCCCTACGAAAGGCCCACGATGCGACCAAAGAAACGGTCTTCTGGCCGATCCCGGAGGAAGAGTTGCGTTACCGCAAAAATAAATAAGCGCGCGGCGACAGCCACGATTGTGGGACGGGCCGTCGCCGTGGGGACGGTGGCTCTGGCGGTGGTGGCTCTGGTGGTGGTGGTTCCGGAACTGGTAGCACTAGTGGTAGCGACACTCACCATCGTCGTGGAGGTGATGGCGGTGGAGGAAGCGGAGGAGGCGCGTCTGGGACTGGTAGCTGCACGGGACGCCGTCGGAGGGGCGGCTCTGGAAAACAACAACCGAGGAAGCGGTAGACGCAGCCCTGGAGGACGACGAGACCACGCCAGGGGTCACCAGCACGGAGACGTCTCTTCGACCTCCTCCAGCTCTTCTGAGAGCTCCTGCACCGACTTCGGTGGTGTTGCCGGGGTGCCGAACCCGAGGCGAGTGACTCCGTCTTTGGTGGATGTTGCATCCTCTGCAGCGCAGCTGAGCAAGCTCTCCGTGACGGATGACCGCGCTAAACCCGTATCTTCCAACTTAGCCCACGCTCGTGCCGCCGCGATCGACACCGCCGATACCGCCGCTCAGGCCAAGCATGCCGCCTCTGTTTATCGAGCATACGTCCACTTAGGCATCAAATATTTGACTCGCATTTGCGCCCTACCATTTCCTGCATCTGTCAGCAAGACAGATGGTGCACAACAGCTCCTTCGCTCGACTAAGTTAGCGACGACGGACACCCTCATGCGATGCGACGACCTTTGTACGGATGGCTTGCTTGCGACCGACTGGATACCCGGTTGGCAAATCCCTCTCAAAAGCGCATTCTCACGCGCGATTGTTCCTGACAAGCCCATGACCGCCAAAACCACCCAATTGATCGATGAATTTGTTGGACAGGTGTGGCGAGCGCTTTAGGCAGGGGCATCGGGGCCTGATGCTTTCAAATTTCTGCTACGCTTTCTGACGTCACACTACGACAGCGCCGACACGGGGGAAGGCTACACTAAGTTGCATAATTTTGGAGTGTGCACTGGCACCCCCTTTAGCGATTTTAGTCGAGAGTTTCGAGTGCTTGTGTCGTCGGTAACGGGGAGCGAGCGTGTCCTGGCTCCAGGAATCGACGTGGTGTTGGAGGTGGTTCGGATGGCGGTGAACGAGCAGTTTCTCACTTTAAGGCCTACTTTGTACCCTGGTGCTTTGGCGACGGATCCGAGGCCGTACGCTTCGTTGGATGACATGTGGAAGGCTTTTGCTGACTTGGCACATAATAAAGACACCTGCCGTTAACGGCGAAAATTATTTTTCTCTGCCTGTTTCTTCGACGGGTACGCGGTCATCCGCCCCGTCGGGGCCCCGGCCCGCCAGTTATGGTCGCGGCCAGGGCCCAGAGCCGTCCCAGTCGCCTTCATGGCAGACAGGGGCGAGCCATGGTCCCATTGTTTTGACTGTAGATGGCCCCTCTTGACCCTTGGTTAGATACTTTTTACAACTGCTGGCCTTTGGCAGAACACCACTACGCAGAAGTTTTCGCTGTTAGTTCGTCCTTCAATAACGATGACCCTCCTCTCTGGGCCAACCTTATTTCACCCACCGCCCGTGCCCAAGCATTCCGTGATAACCGGGGACACTGTTTAAATTGCTACGAGGACACGCACTCTTTCAAACACTGTCGACATCCGTTCATCAACGCGAGCGAGCTCTTAAACCCTGACCTTGGTAGCCTTGGCGACGATAGCGCTTTCCGACGATGGCAAGCTCGTAAGTGCTGTCACCGCCGCGATGAAACACCTTCCCGTCCCAACTCCTATAAGCAAAATCACCGCCATCGTTCAGGCTCGTCGAGGGGAAATCAACAGGGACGTGGCCAGACAAATAGTCACAGCACATCTTATGATAACCAACACACGTCGGGTTTCCACGGCGGTATCCCGCCCTCGCCTGCCTCCTCTGCCCCCGACACTGCTCCGTCTGTGCGTTATGGCGCCGCCCACAACACGAGCGGCAACCCGAATGCGCGCCAGCCAGGCACCTTTGGTTTAGGATGACGGGTCGACGGCGGTACGGCTCAGCCCGCCCGTCCGTTGTCAGCAATCGCGGGAAAACCAGTGTTTGTTTCACTAGTTGCTCGTGTACCTCAGGCCCGTACAGCCAGCAAGACGGGTAGTGTTTCCTCGATCAAGACCCCACGGGCTCCTCAGCCACCTGTTAATAATACTCACGGTGGCGTACCGGCGACGAGAACACACGCTTCGTGCGTAGTTCCCCTCGGCCGGGGTACATGTTCGACGACTGGAACCCTCGTTTCGAGCGCGGTTCCCCTCGGTCATGGTCCTCACTCGGAAACGGGAACTCGCGCTCCCAGCGCTGATTCCCTCTCCCGTGGTCCGAAATTGGCAACGGGGGCCCGCGCTTCAAGCGACGGACTCCCCCTTTGGGGTAAGGGAGCCTGCGCTTCAAGCGCCGCTCCTCCCTGTCACGCGCCAAGCAGCACTCAGAATGCTGCTCCTGCGCTCTGTTATACTTCGCGAGAACGCACGCCACCCCCTCTACCTGACCGTATAGTATTGGTTGGCTTGAGGTGTGGGAAGGCGGACGCCGAAACACCGAGACCCTAGGCGAGGCTCGACTAGGTGATCCCTCGCGACAGTAGCAGGCGCTCTACCCTTTTTCCCATCAAGGAGGAGGCGACAAGATTAGCTACCTCGTCCCCCTTCTCCAAGACGTGGAAACGGAGAGAGCCTACTCGGGTGGGAACTTTGTTGCCGCCCTCCCGAGCCCCGTTCTCGGAGACACCTCAAGGGTCTACAGACCCTCATCCGTCTTCGTGCACGTTAACCCACGTGCAGCATGCACCGTCGGCAACAGTGGAGCCGGAAGCAGATCCGACACTGCCCAACGGGCCAGCGGTGACACCACGGCCTCCAGTCAGATCAACTGGATGCTATACCCGTATAAATACGGAAGATTCGCGCCTTTCGTCACGCAGAGGGGGCCCAGAGCCCCCTGCCCCTTTGAGCGCAATAAGAGCCCCTTCTTGCGAATTTCCGCCAACGAGCGTGGGTGACGCGAGGCCAGGAACCGTGAGTTCGGACTCGCCTTGCGCACCCGAGGCCCGGTGCCCCCTGAGAGGGGCACCGAGTAATCCCACGGTAGGGGCGCAGCAAAATTTCCTGAGCTCCTCACAGCTCCTCACATGAGGAGCTCAGTACCTCACCCGAAAAATGACTTCGGAAACATTCGTTCGCGAAATCCGACCAAACCTTCCAATGCGGTAGTCCAACAACAAATGTGCCAGTAAAGTAATAATAGTATCCGGTGGTTACTCACGTGAGAAGCACAACCGGTCAGAAAATATCGAGCCTAAAAGTGGTACCCCTACCGTGGGATTGCTCCACCGCAGGCCCAAACTGCCGAGGCCCGGTGCCCCCTGAGAGGGGCACCGCAGGCCCAAACTGCCGCGGACTGGTGCTCCCGGACGGGGGCACCGCAGGCCCAACCTGCCGAGGCCCAGCGCCCCCAAACGGGGACACCACGGGCTCAAACGTCCGAGACCCAGTGCCCTTAAACGGGGACACTGCAGGCCGGAACACCGCAGGCCCAAACTTCCGACACCCAGTGCCCTCAAACGTGGGCACTGCAGGCCGGAACCCCGCAGGCCCAAACTTCCGACACCCAATGCCCTCAATCGGGGACACTGCCGGCCGGAACTGCCAATACGGCCACCGGCGGTTGGACACCGTCGGTCTTTGACCCTACTGTCGAATATTCAACAGACAAGGTGGTGCTGTTCTGGCAGCCCCCTTCCTATTTTTCGCAGTGGTCTCCATCGTCGTTTGTCGTCGACGACGTGTCATATTCTCGTGCGGAGCAGTATATGATGGCCGAAAAGGCCAGGCTTTTCAAAGACCACCGCGCGGTTGAACGCATCATGTCCTCACCCGACCCACGCACGCACAAACGCCTCGGCCGTGGCGTGCGCAACTTTGACTCTGTTGTTTGAGATCGAGAGAAGCAACACGCCGTAATATCTGGCACCAATGCTAAATTTACGCAGAACCCCGCCATGCAAAATCCCCTTGTGAGCACGGGCACCAAACGTTTGGCTGAAGCCAGCCCTCTGGACCCAGTGTGGGGCATTGGTCTCCGGGCGGACGATCCCAGGGCCAGTGACCCCCACAAGTGGAGAGGGTCAAACTTGCTCGGTGAGGCGCTTTCTGCTGCTCGCGAGCTACTTCGCGAAAGCGAGGCCGGGTTGGCACACCCCGCCTCCTCTCGTCAACACTGCACTCCAACCGGGAGCACCAAGACCGACGAAATTTCCACAGCGCCGCCACCTGTCCCGCTAACTGCGGCCAGCGTTTCAAAGGGTCCTCCCTTGGAGTTTTCGACCTATTTTGTTTTTTTCGGACGCGCCGGCCGACGAAACCCCTGAAGTTTTGGCGATATCTTCTGGCGTCGGTCCTCGCCTTGCGTTATCCGAACACGGCTCCTGACTTGTCGGGGGCACAGTGACGCTAGACGACGCTTCGTCAACCACTAAAATCGCCATACATACGCTTACCGGAACCTGCCACGGAGTACGACCGCAGTGGATCGACGAGCCTTACCCCGTTGAGGACGGGGGTCTCTACCTCATAAGGGCCTGCGGACTGCACACCCCTTCCTCGCCGATTCCAGGTGTCAGTCTGGGTGGGCTGGTGTCCCGCACTGACAGTACTGCCTTGGGTGAGCTGGTGCCCCGCACTAACAGGGCTAACCTTGGGTGGGCTCCCCTTGCGACCTTGGGTGGGTTCCCCTTTCCCCCCGCGGATTTTTGCGATTTTTGCACACACGGGTCACGTATAAGGATTGACGACCTTTCTGCTCCCTCGGGGAGATTCGTCGCTCGTGTTTCTGCGTCCGTCGATTGCCGTCTTGGCCGCAGGCTGAATTCGCCTGCCGCCGACACCGCTTTCGCTTCTGTTTTCGCCGTACCCACCGAGGACGGCCTGGGCTCCGCAGACGCCCCACACACTGCGACTACCGTCGCCCAGACAACTCCCACTTCCGGGAGTTCTACACAAGGACCCGTTTCAGCCGCGCCGCCGGCCCTGACACACGACTTCTTGTCGTGCCATCCGTCCCATCGGCGTCCCTCTTTTTTCGGGTATTCAAGAGCTTGACGGTAAAGGACGCGTACACACAACCGACGACGGCCTTGTCCTACTTCTCCGACCTCAGACACCATCGCGGGCACCTGATTCATTGGTCCTCCTCCGGTCACGCCGCGGCACAATTCCTACATCTTACTCGTCACCGACCGTTTCAGTCGCCGGGCCGACATGTCCGCCGTGACCGCGCCAGAATTCACCACGGACGACACGGCCGACATCTTGGCCAACATATATATTCCTCTCAGGGGGCGCCCACGTACCATCCTTTCGGACTATGGCCTCCATTTCTGCTCCAAGCTTTCTCTCCCTCCAGCGCGCTACACGACTTCACTGGGAGCCGTACGTGGTTCTTGGTGTCTCCAGGACCACATAGCGAGCGTGCTTTCTCAAGGGACCCAACGTAACGTAGACAACTCTCGAGGCACGGCCGTGGAGAATACACCTCATACCGCCGCCACCCTCGATAGTTTCCCGTTTTTACGGACTTTGGGGCTGGGAGGGTTTCTTTCAAGGCCTTAGAATTGGTGTTTCCTGCACTTTCGACGTGGGTTTGGTATGGGGTTTGGTATGGGGTTTTGTATGGGGTTTGGTATCGGGTTTTGTGTCTTCCTTACATTTTTTCTTTCGTCCTGCCGACGCCCTCCCCCGCCAGAGCCGAGGGGAGCCGTCAGGGTAATATGGCTACTCATACTGTGGCACAGGACTGTATCGTTATTTGTGGTTTATCCTTCCTATGTATTTTTCAGCAAGGCACTCGCCTCCCCCTCGCAGAGCGGGGGGTAGTGCCCATTCCCCCTACGGTGTCAGTTGTTTCCTTCTTGGTGCTAGTAGTTGCCTTCTCGTCCCCCCCCCTCGCCTTGTTGGCGACTCATGGGAGGTCTCTGACGTTAGCTTCGTTCACAGCACCTGCGTTTACATTCGATTGCCTTTTTGCGTTTTTTTTTTCCCGGCTTCTTAGCCTAGCAAATTAGAGGTGTGGGAGGGGTTTTGAGGAGCCGCATCTTCGACTCATGTTCTAATTCGGGGAACTGGGATTTCCCCGTTTTTCCCATATTTCTGCATATACGGCTCATCAGGGTGGGCTAGTGGGATGGTGTGGGCTAAGAAGGCCGGTAATTACCTCTGTATAGGTAATTGGTCCGTTTTCGTATAACTTGGATGGCATTCGTATTCGGTATTCGGGGTATTTATAATATCTGCGGGCCATACTTGAAGCCCATCCCGAGGCAGATGTCATCTGGCTCGGGGATTAATATAAAGCTACTTCTCTTCTACGCTTGACTCTACGGAAAGTGAGTAACACCAAGGATGCTTAATAGACAAACCTGCAAGGGGATACTCTGTGGCTCACCCTGTCTTATCACAGTTAGCACTTTTCGGCTGAATTTGTTTTGAATGCCGGGGCTCCCTAACCCAAAATCGTCGGTATTTCATTGTTGTGCTGAAATATTTTTAATTTTATAGTTAGGCCATGGGATTCTTCGTCGGGTAGCAATTTGTGTTTCCGCCAAAATCAGTTTTTCTGTGAAGTATACATAGCCTAAAGTGAAAACCCTAAACAAACACATGGTGAACCTCTACCGTAGCATGTGTCACAGAGGGTGTGTGCCCATTTCCCCCGTTCGAGCCACATGGTCGTCGTGCGGACAAAACGGCGAAGGCAGCACCAAGGCTAGGGCACAGCTGCCGTTAAAGCTTTGCTGGGCTTGGACGATGCACACATCGCAGGGGCAGACGCTTTCCATGGCAGTGAAATATTTGGGCAAAAGAGAGGCATGCACGGGATGGGCATTTGTTTCTCTCAGTCGGGCGAAACGCATCGTCGATCTCATCGTCGAGCCGATGCCTTTCGATAGGCTGAATAGACCGGGATAGCTACCCGTGCTCAGAGCAAGGAAGGTTGAGGAGGTTAGGCTTAGACGTTTGGCGGACCAAACGCGCAACGGCCAGAAGTAATATCGGAACAGTGTGACCGCCTGGCTTGGGGGGAAGGCGGTCAGCAAGGAAGAGCATCGTCAGAATTCAATCAATATCATCTATGATTTTTGCTAACTGCCACCAGCGCACACAATGTGTTTTCTGTTTTTTTTTCCCACCAATGCACACAAGTTGACGACAGTTACCAATATCCTGCTGCGCGAGTTCCTAGCGACAGCTATACTATCTTATAAACATGGACTCGCATAATAATGAGACACAACATGGGGCCTTAGCACACATGCCATTATGGGTAACTTTTGTGACGGCATGGTACCCATCGCTGTGTACGCCGCAGAGCGGCAGGACCTCAGTAGCTAGAGGTCGAGACGTGGGGCCTGAGACACGAACACTTCAGGGTATAATGTTGATGACGAGATATAAAATATATGTGAACATTGGCGGGTGGGTTTTGGGGCGTTGGGCGTCGGTTGTCGCCTCCATTATCGTTTATCATATCGTTTATCGACTTTTTGGTGTTTCGATACGATAGCGATACTTATCGTTATCGTTATCGTTATCGTTATCGTTATCGACGTTTTTCTGGGCTTATCGTATCGAATTGTTAAAATTTTCGATATCCATCACTAATGGGGTATCGCTCCGGTTCGAAACGCAATTCAATATATTACGGTCGCCAGAGCCGTATTTAAACCCATGCTCGAGCAACGTGAGAGCTCTGCGTATCAATATCCCAATGTGATAGTAGGGTGGGTCGGAGGCCCTAACCAGCGCGATCCGTCGAGAGTTCATGACACACTCGTTCGGTTTGTCGCTCGATGTCAAACGTGAATAATATTAGATCTCTTGTATGATATCAACTGTGGATGCTATCATAGAGGGATCGAGAGTTTTTGTCGTCTGTTTTCAACACATCGGCTACCAAATGTTTTTTCTATCAGACGCTTGGTCGGCGCCCTCCATGAATCATCGACCGAAGTGCGATACCTGTGATACCAGCGTGGGTCGGAGCCCCTAGCCAGCGCGATCCGTTCAGAGTTCATGACGCACTCGTTGAGTTTCTCGCTCGATGTCAAATTGAAAAATTATGTATATCTTGTATGATGACAACTACCCATGTTATGGTGTGCCATTTATATGAGCANCAGCAGCAGCAGCAGCAGTAAGCGACTCCCGTCGAACTATTCAGCCTATTCTATTGATGTGTGTGACATTCCGCTACGTTTTGATTGGTTCATCGATGATGTATTATATCAAACTCCGAACGGCCAAAAACCACTTTTTTCGCCCCACAAAACACAAATTAGCAACCCTAACTGTGTCTATCTGATACGAGTTCTCTAATTCTGACCAAGTATCGTGATGAGGGCCTCTCGCAAGATAGCCGAAGCAATTTTCTTACATGCTTAAACAGTTGATTATGTCTGCACTTTTCATCAAATTCTCAGAATGTTAACTGTCTACCAAGTTGTAATCTGACATAAAAAAGGAGGAGGAATCGTACATGGTCTCGAACCCGGGACTCTTGTGTTCACACGTCTCAATCCCACCTGTGGATCTACTCTCCCAATTTGTTGACATGAATCAGTTTTTTATTTATTATATAGTCGACGTACTAATATGCGACCAGCGCCAATGACGTGGACCCGAGGGCGGCTTGGTCATCTGAGAGTAGGTACAGGAGGCGTGCTACGATAGAGTTATGTAATGGTATGGGCTAGGAAGGCCGGTAATTACCTCTGTATAGGTAATTGGTCCGTTTTCGTATAACTTGGATGGCATTCGTATTCGGTATTCGGGGTATTTATAATATCTGCGGGCCATACTTGAAGCCCATCCCGAGGCAGATGTCATCTGGCTCGGGGATTAATATAAAGCTACTTCTCTTCTACGCTTGACTCTACGGAAAGTGAGTAACACCAAGGATGCTTAATAGACAAACCTGCAAGGGGATACTCTGTGGCTCACCCTGTCTTATCACAGTTAGCACTTTTCGGCTGAATTTGTTTATGAATGCCGGGGCTCCCTAACCCAAAATCGTCGGTATTTCATTGTTGTGCTGAAATATTTTTAATTTTATAGTTAGGCCATGGGATTCTTCGTCGGGTAGCAATTTGTGTTTCCGCCAAAATCAGTTTTTCTGTGAAGTATACATAGCCTAAAGTGAAAACCCTAAACAAACACATGGTGAACCTCTACCGTAGCATGTGTCACAGAGGGTGTGTGCCCATTTCCCCCGTTCGAGCCACATGGTCGTCGTGCGGACAAAACGGCGAAGGCAGCACCAAGGCTAGGGCACAGCTGCCGTTAAAGCTTTGCTGGGCTTGGACGATGCACACATCGCAGGGGCAGACGCTTTCCATGGCAGTGAAATATTTGGGCAAAAGAGAGGCATGCACGGGATGGGCATTTGTTTCTCTCAGTCGGGCGAAACGCATCGTCGATCTCATCGTCGAGCCGATGCCTTTCGATAGGCTGAATAGACCGGGATAGCTACCCGTGCTCAGAGCAAGGAAGGTTGAAGAGGTTAGGCTTAGACTTTTGGCGGACCAAACGCGCAACGGCCAGAAGTAATATCGGAACAGTGTGACCGCCTGGCTTGGGGGGAAGGCGGTCAGCAAGGAAGAGCATCGTCAGAATTCAATCAATATCATCTATGATTTTTGCTAACTGCCACCAGCGCACACAATGTGTTTTCTGTTTTTTTTTCCCACCAATGCACACAAGTTGACGACAGTTACTAATATCCTGCTGCGCGAGTTCCTAGCGACAGCTATACTATCTTATAAACATGGACTCGCATAATAATGAGACACAACATGGGGCCTTAGCACACATGCCATTATGGGTAACTTTTGTGACGGCATGGTACCCATCGCTGTGTACGCCGCAGAGCGGCAGGACCTCAGTAGCTAGAGGTCGAGACGTGGGGCCTGAGACACGAACACTTCAGGGTATAATGTTGATGACGAGATATAAAATATATGTGAACATTGGCGGGTGGGTTTTGGGGCGTTGGGCGTCGGTTGTCGCCTCCATTATCGTTTATCATATCGTTTATCGACTTTTTGGTGTTTCGATACGATAGCGATACTTATCGTTATCGTTATCGTTATCGTTATCGTTATCGACGTTTTTCTGGGCTTATCGTATCGAATTGTTAAAATTTTCGATATCCATCACTAATGGGGTATCGCTCCGGTTCGAAACGCAATTCAATATATTACGGTCGCCAGAGCCGTATTTAAACCCATGCTCGAGCAACGTGAGAGCTCTGCGTATCAATATCCCAATGTGATAGTAGGGTGGGTCGGAGGCCCTAACCAGCGCGATCCGTCGAGAGTTCATGACACACTCGTTCGGTTTGTCGCTCGATGTCAAACGTGAATAATATTAGATCTCTTGTATGATATCAACTGTGGATGCTATCATAGAGGGATCGAGAGTTTTTGTCGTCTGTTTTCAACACATCGGCTACCAAATGTTTTTTCTATCAGACGCTTGGTCGGCGCCCTCCATGAATCATCGACCGAAGTGCGATACCTGTGATACCAGCGTGGGTCGGAGCCCCTAGCCAGCGCGATCCGTTCAGAGTTCATGACGCACTCGTTGAGTTTCTCGCTCGATGTCAAATTGAAAAATTATGTATATCTTGTATGATGACAACTACCCATGTTATGGTGTGCCATTTATATGAGCAAGATAGAACAACGGTATCCAACAGTTTATGTGATACCCGTTTTCGTATCATATATTACGGTTGGATCGTATCTTATCGTATACTAGATATCTTGTACTTTCATTGTCTAGGTAGCCAGTTTGGAGATTCAGTGAAAGTACAAGTAGATTCGAATTAATATATACGTACGTGATAAGATTCAGTGAACGTACAAGTAGATTCGAATATCTAATACGTACGTGATAAGATTCAGTACAAGTAGATTCGAATATCTAATACGTACGTGATAAGATTCAGTGAAAGTACAAGTAAGATTCGAATTAATATATACGTACGTGATAAGATTCAGTGAAAGTACAAGTAAGATTCGAATTAATATATACGTACGTGATAAGATTCAGTGAAAGTACAAGTAGATTCGAATATCTCTACATACGTACGTAATGACGCGACTA